>CM037853.1:55047701-55095470 GCA_021234595.1 Delia radicum
TAAATATGGCATGCTGAACACTAATTTTTTTGAAATTGGACTAACGGTTTTTTGAGATATTGCAATCTGATTTTCACTAAAAATTACATGTTTTCCTCTATTGTAGAAGTTTAATTTACCCTTGAATAGTACCTACACAAAGAGTGCATTCAATTGATCATAATTATATCTCACATTAGAATTGATACATCACCATAAAATTAGTTTGCAGGTCGCCATTGGTTAAGTTATCCGTAAGAGTGCATTCAATTGATCATAATTATGTCTCACATTAGAATTGATACGTCACCATAAATAAGTTTGCAGGTCGCCATTGGTTAAGTTATCCGTAAATTTTGCAGATTTTGCAATATATAAATTTTGGACCTTGTGGTACATCACCCAGAACTTTAACACTACTAAACAAATTTCTTTTTTTTGCTGAAACCTCTATATGAATTGTATATTTTTTAACAAATATCTGAATAAATTTGGTTGTATTTAATGCATTAATGAAATTAAAAAATTTAGTATTTCGAATTTTGGAAATTATTAATAAAATTTGCAACATGTTAAAATTTTCGAAAAATTAACTTGTTCCATTTGGCACAATCTGCAATAAAACTGGGGGGCTATAATAAAAGAAAATCGATAAATCGTTTTTAAAGAAGTATTTAAAAAATTATATTTGAAAGTGTGGTTTATTCTGTAAAAAACCTTATCAATTACACCACGTTTTTGCATTTACTTTGAAATCTTTATGTTGCTTTTGAATCAAGTCAAGTTTTTTTATTTTAGTTTATTTACCTTTTGTCTAAAATATATATATCGCACATTTGTGATTTACGAGTATACTGGGTATATTTTGCTTTTGTGAATTTTGAAGGGTTGTATTAAAATTTATTAAAAACATTTTTAACATATTTTAGTACACAAACCAAACTGAGAATAGAAACAATATAAATTTATAAATATTTTATGGTTGTATTATAAAATCAAAGATATTGCAATTTTTGGCTTTTGAAAATGAAAACAAATACCTATAAAGTTCTTTAAAGATATTTAAATTCTGCCCAATAACCTATGCCAATTTAATAAATGGACAATTTAAAAACCAAATTGTTTCTTTTATTTTAAAGTATTTTATTTATATCACAATATGGACTATAAATAATAAATTCACTTTTGTACAGAGTCAACAGACAGCGATGTTCTAGTTGGCGTATTTTATGCTTGATACCTCCAATCATGATTTAGACAACATTCATGTAAATTTTTTTTACATTGCTTTTAGTTTTTTCTTCCATTTTTCAGGGCATTTGTCATCCCAACCATTTTCATACACTTTATGGCATAAAATACTCCAAAAGTCCTCGATTGGTCGTGCTTTTGAGACGTTTGGAGGATTTTTTTGGCATTATGACAGCTCGCTAAATCTAGTCAAATTAATACGTCGTCTTCAGAGTGCCTATCTGTGATAAATCTTTCGAGTTTTACTAAACATACGCCATAGCTTTTGAATCCTGAATGTAAAGTTGTGCACTTAGAAAACTATGTAGGTAAAGACCACTGCTAATGTAGTTAAAAACAAATGAAATTTCACTTAAAAAAATAACGACTTATATTTCAGTAAATTCAACTAACATTGTCATTTGTTTTTTTACTAACAATTATAGTAAAAATGAACCACATGTTAGTAAAAAATAAACAAATATTTTTTTTTTAATATTTTTAAATATCAAAAAACTACTGTAAAAAATGAATGTAAAATCATGAAACAGTCATTTGATGTGGTTTGTTTTTTTAAATGAACTACAAGGTTAGTAAAAAATTTAATTTGTTCTAGAAATGACTGACATTACATTAAAAATAATGAAACAGTATTACAATCCAAGCAACTACAAATTTTTGATGCAGAAGTTCCCTGAGTATGATATGCCTTTTGCCGAAATGGCTACCCACACTAGTACCGTACCTTGTCGGGAGTTTTTTTTTTTCAAGCCCTCAGAATAGAATCCAAAATTAATACTTCCGGTGTTCCAGGCAAAGAAAAGTATTTTTCATCATCCAAAAATTATTTGAACATTTTTTTCATGAAGTTTTATCTCTGTAGTTTGCATTTTGTTGGTATTTCTGACAATTGTTTTTTACTATATTTAGGTGCTGCCTTCCTCTGGTATTGTTTCTCGTTCAGTTGGAGTAAGTTTCTGCGAATTTTTGCCTTGGAAACGCGAAATTTTTTTGACCAACTTACGATTTAATGACTCAATTTGATTAACCGCAGATTTTTTCAGTTGCGGTCAATTTGTTTTGACATCCTCTATTTTTAATCCCGGTTGATGCCACTCCATTTTCAAGCCGTTTAAATGTGGAATATGTTGTGCCACATGGTACTTGTTGCTTCAGGTAGTGATGGAACACTTTATTTTTAGGATACCGCCTAAGCATGTCATCGACACTTCTTCTTAAACTTTTTTGTTTAACTACTTTCATTTTGAAGTTTTTTCTTTTGAATATTACCAACAATGATATAAGAATTTATTGACATGCTTTTTGGAAAAAAAACATGCAGTAATTTATATTTGAATTTTGTCCATTTACTTTGTGGGCATATGTTAAAAATTAAATTAAATATCCCTACACATACAGAATTAAGTGGACGAAAAATGATAAGAATGCCATATTGAAATGCATTCGTAAAACTAATGAAAAGATTCATCCTTTTTTGCAAAACTAGTTCTTTAATGAATTTTGTTTATTGAGTGAATAAAACTTCTAATAATTAATATGATATTTTACATTAATTTTATGAAAACATGCATTAGTTTTCTGGACGAGTGCCAGAGCAACTTCATTGCTTCTATGCAAAAAAGAATTAATATCATGCAGAGAATTCTCTTATGTTAGTACGTTTTTAGGAAATAAAGGTTAAACATTTTGAGCTCAATGTCATATTAAATAGAAATGAAAATGAAGACGAACAAATTAATTATGTCCCTCGGTACATTGAGTAACTTTTAGTGGACAAACTTTAATGAATTTTTAACTAAACTAATGAAGTTTTCTTAACAAAATGAATAAAAAATTTCTAAAACTTAATAAGAAAGCTCCATATTTTTAAGGAAATTTCTTCATTACACTCAAAAAAAAAAAAAAAAATTGTAGAAAAGTTAGTAAAACATCTTGTAAATCAGCAAATTTTTTGCTAAAATTATGTTTTAAACTAAAATTTTAGTTATACTTATTCAGCACTTAACTGTTTTAAACTAATGTCTTACTAATATTTTACTAATGTTTTACTAATTTATTTTGCTAAAAAAATTATGTTGATTAGAACATCAACCAGACTGAAAGATATACGCAGAATGAATTAGATGTCGCGGCATGTTACGATGTAGTAGTGACGAGGAAAATTATACTAAAAAGTACAGCTCTAGTAAGACATAATATAAAAAATCAACCATGGAAGATTTTTGTATCTGTTTTTCATACATAAAACAAAATTGTGGATTAAAACAACTTAATCTATTAATTAAATAAAAGACAAAATAAAATATTTAAATTTAACAAAGATTAAAAGTGTATTTGTAAACTAAATGTTTATATATATATTAATAATCTTGTGTGGTCAAATTGCAAAAAAAATTGCAATAAGTAGACAGACTAAAGCGAAAGACAAAGACACACATCTGGGTAGATTTTTCTGTTTAATTTTTCTTGTTGCAAAAAAGGGTTGTCTATGTTATATTTTGTTAGTTTTTCGTTTCGTTTCTATATTTCTCTGCGGCATTTGCGTTCCTTTAAAAGATAGCATCATTCATATAACCATTGATGTAAGCAGTTGAAGATAATTTTGTTTATGTTATATATAATTATTTCTATTGTTTTAGATATTACGTTAATTCATATCGTCAATTTGGGAGTATGAACATTTTTATATTTTGTAACGTATTGTTAATTATTTAAAACAGAATCACCAAAATATTTTTAGCTTTTCAGCAAATAAATTAACTAAAGCATAATTTTTCTACAAATTTTTTGAGTTTTTTTCAGTCTACTAATATTCAGCAAAAATTTTATTAATTTTTAGCAAGGGTTTTTTAATTTCTAATCTACTAAGTGTTAGCAAAACTTTTGCTGAATCTACTAATTTTGTTGCTAAAAATCAGCTCGCTGATTTTCAGCAAAAGATTTTGCGGATATTAGCAATTTTTTTGCAAGCAGCCCCCTGACTGCAATTTTGCTGACTCAGCTAAATTTTTTGCTGACTTTACTAACTTTTTTATTTGAGTGTAGGTATATGAAATTAAAAAAAAATAAAATAAAAGTTTATCAAAAATTGCATTAATTCAATGAAAAGTTTTAATGGACCAATTCCAAAGACATTTCATTGATCTTTGGCAAATTCATTCATTGATATCATGCAGCAAATTCTCTCAGTGTACAAAATAATCTTTTAAACTCCTATGTTTTCAAAAAATCAGTAGGGGTTTTTATTAAACGATCAACGTTTAATATAATTTTTGAAAAGCTGGAACATTTTGTGCACATAAAGAATTTTAATGGACGAAAAAAATTTAAATATGCATTTAGCTAATGAAACTTTTTCACAAAGTGAACGAAAAATTTCTTAAAATTCATGAAACTTTTATAGTTTTTATTAAACTAGTTTTCTAATGATACTTCTTCATTGGCAAATGAAAATTTTAATAAATAAATCGATATTTATCATAAAATTATATGAAAACTTGTATTAATTTCAATGAACAAATTCCAGTGCAACTTCATTTCTTTAATGCAAAAATTCATTAATATCCTGCAGACAACTTTCTCCGTGTATGTATACACTCACAAGAACTTTTCCATAAAAAATCAACAGTTATTCAAAAGTTTAATCGGTAAAGTTGTTTTAATGGAATATAGAGTTAAATTAATCATTTGTCCTGCTTTTAAACCGCATAGTGGCATGCCACAGGACTAACCAAAGATGGGCATACCACAAGAATGTCGCAAAAGGGCCATGTCGTATAAAATAAACGAAAACTAAACAGCTTCCAATGGGTAAAATTCTGGCCAATTGGCTTTTTCTTGTTAATAAGCATTCTGGTTAAGTGGTATGTCCTCCCTTTACCAGTCACAGGATTGGTAATTTTACGACAATTGGCACTGCTTAACCCACTTCAGTACTAAATTATACCAGTCCTTCTTTAACCAGTCACTTTTAGGTCAATTGAATCCTTATTCCCCATAATGATTGTATTGAGTATAGAAATAAATGAAAATCTATTGTTTTTATGGATTTTGTCAATTAATTGTTCAACAATTAAAAATAAACTAAAAAATGCAATTGTTTTAAACGAAAAGTAAGTAGTCCTGGTTTTAACTGATTTTCAGTTAATTTAATGTGTATATTCAGTAGTCTTTACGGAAAAAATATTGTGAGTGTACAACAATTCCAATGTCATTGCCTAGAGTTATTAAGTATTTACAAAAACAATAAAAAAAGACCCCACATAGACTTATTCAATACATAAAATTTCTTTATAGTTTATGTATTAAAAATTCAAAAGAAAATACAAACAAATTGGAAAAAAGCTATAATCCTTTACTAATGAATGGCATGTACAATGTATTTAGTTAGAAGTACATACTATATTTTATGGTAAAATATACTGGGGGTGGAAAAAATCTAAACAAATAAAAGATCAAAATGGTCTGAAAATACATAAAACAAATTGTACAACCTTTATCAGATTAATGAGAAATATTGACACTGTGCAACAAATTTGGGCACATGGGAAACCAACGGGAATTGGAAATAGACTACCAGTAGATCAAAACACCCAAAATGTTTTGCAAACCTAGCTCGCGTTTCATTTTTGAAATTTTTTCACTCCAATTTTTAAATTTTTTTAAGTTTGAATTACAACAGTATATGTATTAAAATTTCTCGATTTTTTATTTTGATTATGTACTTTTATTTTGTAACCCGGGGAAACTTACAAAAATATGTGCACACTAGGGCTACAACTTTTTTTTTCTATTTGCTAAATTTTTACCTATCAGCACGTAATGGGCAATAATGTATTAACAATAGGTCATTTTGAAACAAAAACCTCCCCGCATAGAGTGCATTTCCTTAAAATGCATCTTGTTCAAGTTTTTAACATTAAAGTTGTACTAGTTGACCAATAATACTGCACAACATATCTTAAATATGCGAAACAACGCTTTAATCTGTTTTATAAAAATCCGCGAAACGCGTCAAATTTGAAAACGTTTGTGTCCTTTACGTTAAGTGCATCCTTATTGTGTAATTACGTTGAAATTTTAGCTAAATATTAATTTTCATTTCACTTAGAATACTATGTAGGTAAACACCACTGCAAATGTAGTTAAAAATAAATGAAATTTCACTTAGAGAAAGGACAACTTACACTTCAGTAAATTAAACTAACATTGTCATTTGTTTTTAATGTTCAAAAAATGACTAACAATTGTAGTAAAAATAAACCACATGTTAGTAAAAAATAAACAAACATTTATTTTTTTTAAGTAACAAAAAAACTACTATACAAAATGAATGTAAAATCATAAAACAGTCATTTTATGTGGTTTGTTTTTTTAAATGAACTACAAGGTTAGTAAAAAATGTGTTCTACAAATGACTGACATTTACATAAAAAATAAGTATTACAAACCAAACAACTACATATTTTTAAAGCGGAAGTTCCCTGTGTGTTTAATTAAACAAAAGAGGATTATGCAGAAAACTTTTAGAAAACCGCAAAAAAATAAAATTTCATTACTTTATATTTTTTATGAAATATACTTCTAAAGTAGCTACAAATTTATATGTAGTTGTATAAATTTATATCTGAACTGATGCTAATGTATACAACATAAGCTATAGTTGTTTCCGGTTTTTGTTTTTAAAACTTCATTAAAATCCGAAATATTTATAGAAATAATTACCGTCAAATACTGGTTTTGCTTCAACGTTATTAATCCTTTTAGACTTTAGCCACTTGCAAAAATTTTACAACTTTATAATTTGCAGTAAATTCTTTTCAATTTTATTTTATCCAAAAAATTCTCTTGAAATTAATTAAATTAAAAAATTAGTTGTTTGAGAAAAAATCTTTGAAAAAGAAGATATAAGAAAATAGGGATTTTATGGAATTTAGTAACTAACACCATTGAATAACAAATGCGGAAAAAACGCTGAAAACTTAATTTAGCTTTTTACATTGAAAAAAATTTAAAACTAAATAAAAAACACCTAATGTTACAAATGAAACAATTTATTTTAGGGTTCCTACATATTTTGTGTATAAAGGTGTAGAAATTTAAGAACTAGAAAGAAATCATGTCAAAAGACAATACTTCTGGTACATTTTTGCATAAAATTATACACAAAATGATATAGGCAATTAATTGTAATATTGTATTGATACATATTAATACATATTTATATTCAAAATATGATTGACAAAGTTTCTAGTGTGACTCTGCACGGGGTAATATACAATTTATCAAAAATTAAATTGTGTGTTTTTAAATATGATATAATATATAAATATATAGAGCAATTCCATATGAAAGCGATCACCTTTTGGACGACCCCTCTCCGATTTTAAAATAAATAGTCTCAATCGATTGCCCAGCAAAAAATAATGTACCTACATATTTTTTTTTTTTTTATAGTGACTGGTTTAGTGATGGTGTGCACCACTGTCATGTGACAAAATTGAAGAATTCTTCATAAGGGACCTCATTGAAAGTTGTTTTTAGCTTGTTGGAAAGGTATTGAATCAGGCTTTAATTGAAAAATAAATAAAAAAAAATGGGCCCCGACTCCTTGTTTGGACAGGAGAAGAGCATTTAAGAGACCACCTTGTTCTCATTGTTTTTATATTTTTTATAATTGAATTATTTTTAATTATTTACCAAGAAAAATTAGGAAAATTTTATTTTTCAATTAAAGCCTGATTCAATACCTTTCCAACGAGCTATCACTCGTTGCGATCGCTTTAGTAGTTATTAACTTTCAATGAGGTCCCTTATGAAGAATTCTTCAATTTGTCACATGACAGTTGTGCACACCACCACTAAACCAGTCACTATAAAAAAAAAAAAATATGTAGGTACATTATTTTTTGCTGGGCAATCGATGGAGACTATTTATTTTAAAATCGGAGAGGGGTCGTCCAAAAATTTGCCAATTTTGATCGTTTTCATATGGAATTGCTCTATATTATTTTGTATTTTGCAATGTCTACGTATATATATCGTCATTGTTAATTGGATTAGTTTTAGCGTATTCCAAATGCAATATACGTATGAAAATTTTTTCGACGAAATTAATTTTATATATGAATTTATATAATTATGTCCGGTTAAATACACTAGCAGACATAAACGTATAAGTCTATAAAAAATAATGTATAATGAAAATGAAAATTATTCAAGTTCGACGCCATACTCTATATTTCTTTATTGGGATATTGTCCTAACAGATAATCTATAGAGTTTTTTGTTCTCAAATTTATTATTTGACCCTTTCAGGAATGTGTTGATAGATCTATTTCGGGAATTTTCTAAGTTCCCATCGCCAGAAAACGTTTTGAAGAGGTAACAATCCCATGCCAAACATCAACCATTCATATAAACTAGTTTGCTCACTACATGAGAACTAATATATGAGGTCGAAGTAAAAGATTATCACCATTGATCAAAAAATAAATTGAAAACTTGTTTGTTATGTGCAAGGTCCACCGATGGTGGATATTCAATACACGTTTTTTGTTTTTTTTCCTTTAAGTTTTGTTGTTTTGAACCAAAAATGGCAAAGAATGAAAACATCTCATATTGCTCAAGTGTCCCCGATGGCGCCATTACAGTTTGACGATCACTACTACTGGTAGTAAACTACATAAATGAGTTCTGACGCAAAGCTAATTTAATTGGTCAACTGACAAGAAAAATTCAGCAAACTTAATATAAATGTTGTCCGATCAGACACAAATTATTTGAAGACCAACAATTTCCTTCTACAACGTTTTCCGTGATCAAATTCAGAAACTCTTAATAATTGACATATACATTTTTACTCGCTACTCCATAAAAACGGTCACACCTGGCAATTTTTTAAATTTTTGTTGGAAGTTTTACGTTGTTTTCAGCAGAATTTTTCTTCAATTTCATACAATGGATCACATTTCAGTCTCTTTAAGTGTGTTTGGAAAGTAAGATTTGTTGCGATTTTTTAAATTTGTTTACGTTTTCTTCATATAAATATTTGTTTTACTGTATTGTCGATTCTATCAATAAATGCGCTCATTTTGCGCATTTCCACTCCCCCATTTAATTGATATTTGTGCACAAGTTCTTGAAAACCGGAAAAATTAGATTTGAAAAGTTTACGATCAAAAAAGTAGATGAATTATTAAAAAATATTCTCTACAATGCATTTCATAAGCAAACTCCAAAAAAAATAACGGTAATTTTTAATATACAATATATTACTTTGTGTCGAATTGACCACATTTTTTGGCGCTTAACATATGTAGTGATTTTTTTTGTAATATGAGTATTATCGTAATTTTTTTATATATTTTATAATATTAAAAAAACATAAAATGTTGAAATAAATATAATTTAAAAAGACTGAAATATAATTTTCCTCGTACTTATCTAACGTATACATTTTCTTTTGAAGCTCACTGTATATGTCATATTTTGTGAGATTTTTGTTTAGTTTTTAGAATTTTAAGATGTCATGTCTTGTTACACAGGTTAACAAATAAATAAATAAATAAATAAATAAATAAATAAATAAATCACCTACTGCAATTGTCGTTATTAAAAATGTTCCTAAAATAAATTGCTTTTTACTGAAATAATTTTTAATCCAAAGTTTTTCATTGAGAGTACACAACTTTTATTAAATAAATTTACGGTTTTAATAAATTGATTGAAAACTTGAAAAAACTGATGACACCAACGGTGAAATTTGTAAATTCAAACAACCTAATTTTTATATTCCAATTTATTATTTAACAAATTTTTTATCTGAAGTGCTCGTAACTTTTAGTATCTCATTTTTTTTTTGTAATTTATTTCTGTGTATCTTACAAGAAGATTCTTCCGATGAGTTCCCTCCGATCTTAATGAAACACGGATATATGTTATAGGATAAAAAAAATATGAGCGTCCAAATCTCTTATACGGCGTTTGATAAGTGAAGTCAAAAATTACCCAGTTTTTCGCTTTTACGGTTTATTTCGTAAATTTTCCAAGAAACTTTAGAGAAATGTGATACCAAAAAAAAGGCGCTTTAACTGGCATATATATAAAACGTGAAATATTTTTGTTAATAAAAAAATGGTTAAAGTGACATCAAAACTGGAATTTTGTTAAGGAATTTTAGTTGGTTTAAGCTATGAAAATATAAAATTATATATATTAATGTCTGAGCTTTTTTCGATATTTGTAACTGTTCGTATTTTATGAGACTTTTGCCGCTTTGTTTTTTTTTTTGTGCACCTATATTATAAATATTTACAACAAATGTCAACCATAAGTTACTACATCGGTAGTTTTTGTTTTTTCAAGAACTTCAATGCTGCGTACAAATAAATATGATTTTCGTTAATTTTTGAAATTTTTAAATACCAAAAATTAAACTTTAAACGCACATTTTCAACATTAAACGTAAGAAAATACATTTCCCTTATGTTTTTCCTCCTAAATCACATATCCGAGTTTAATGAAGATAGGAGAGAGAAAACGCATCCGAAGACTCTTCTTGTTAGTGAAATGTAAGGGTTAGACTTGGGTGATATGTGGTTTCAAGGTGTCACATGCCACACAGCACGCGAAACAATGACCCAATTGAGAGGCGAGTTCGGTGCGAGTTCGGTGCGATTTTAGAATATTTGTTGTGGGGTTATGCCAAAATTGGACACAGCGTATGAATCATTTAAGGCGTAGCCGCGGTCAACCTTTACATGAAATAATCTTTAAACAATATAGATCGTTCTATCGAGAAATGTATGAAATCTTTATTTGATAAAGATTTCATACATTTCTCTAAATTGTATGTGTTTTTTTAAATCAAATCCGAAAGCTCTTAAAAAATCACCCTTTAATTCTTTCAATGTAAGAATTATGATCATTTTGTAAAATGTCATAAGCCCTCTTTCATGTTTGAAGTATGTTTCCAAAGACTCTGTGTCACAATCACGGAGGCCAGACACCAATGTAAAAAAATGAGCTTTATAAAAAAATTTTGCACACATTTTTTAATCACAATATTTTTTTAAGTTTTATCTATTTTTGCAATTGATTAGTTTAAAGTACTTGGTATCTCTTCGAAAAACTGAAACATATGCACTGTATTTAAAATTTTCCCACAACTTCTTTACATTTAGCCTTTTGTTGAAAAGGGGGATTTTATTTCATTGAAATAATAATTACAAAGCTAAACTATGCATGATCAAATTAATTCGTTATACTTTTTTTACGCTTGCCAAGTTACAAAATTCATTTACTAACAGTTTAAAACAGCTCAAACAACATAATTTTCAATGTACAATACATGTTTGTTAGAAGGGTAGAAATTTAATTAGGGGTTCAAATAAAAAAAAAAAAATATAACAAGTATAGGCTATTGTCAAAAATGTTTAAATCCTTTGAAACTGATATTATTTTTCAATAAATTTCGCAATTTCTATATTTTAAAAAAGCTGGTTATGTGTTTGGTTTTGGCCATGGGTCTGTATTTTCTAATTGCAAAGATGAAAATAAATATGAAAATTATTCAAGTTCAAAGCAACACTCTGTATTTCTTTATTAGGACAAGGTCCTAACAAATAATATATAGAGTTTTTGTTTTAAAATTCATTAATTGACCACTTTCAGGAATGTGTTGATATATCTATTTCGGGAACTTTCTAGGTTCCCATCAACAGAACACGTTTTGAAAAAAGTGACAATCCCATGCAAGACATCAAACATTCATAAAAACTAGTTTTCTCACTAAATGAGAACTAATGTGTGAGCTCGAAGTTAAACATTATCACCATTGAAAACTTATTTGTTATTATAATTAATACATTTGAAAACAAAACCTCTATAGATTATTTGTTAGGACAATATTCTAATAAACAAATATAGAGTATGGCGTCGAACTTGAATATTTTTTATTTTCATTGCACAATTAAAGGTCGAAAAAACATAACTTTTATTATTATTTCATTTTCATTTTCATAAAAATTATATCAAACTTGTAAAAATTAAAATTTTTAAAAAAATTTGTTGGAAAAGCTCACTTTTTTTGTTCTTTTATTTTTTTTTTTTTTTGTTTGCATTGCGCAATCTCCTAACACTTGAAAGATAAATTCAACACGTATTTAATTGAAAAAGCCTAACAAATAAATACATGGTAGTCGAAAATTGAAGACAATTTTTTTTTTTAATTTTAAATTTTTATTGTTTTTTTACGTCAGCTTCCGCTTCATGGAATAAAAATATGAGAAAAATTGGTTGGAAATGTTGAAACTACTCATTTGATTTGTAGAAAAACATGACAGTGAGTTTTGTTAAACAGCATTTTTTCTCATGGCACATCGCTGTTTAGCTTTAGATGGGCTAGTTTGTTTCGTGAACTGAGTTTTTTTTTATTTTACAACATAAAATCAGAGGACCGTACAAAAAAATTTAAATGCTAAAATTTTAATTTCTTTTTGTAAGTTGTGCAAAAATTTCATAATTTCATATTTTTTACAGCAAACATAAGACATAAGACATACGAATTTTAAAAACCTATAAATAATAGTGACAACGCTTATAATTGATTGAAATCACAAATTTTTTCGAAGACACTGTGTGCTATTGTAAAATAGTTTACTATTTTATCACATTAGAATATTGGTCTACCTGAAGTCCAAAATCTAATACGATATTGTCATATTACACTTTATTTGTGACTTTTTAAAAAGTTTGATTATTTTCATGATAGACAATACAATTGTTTCATAGTCATAAGAATAATCCTCAGTTATCCGCAATATTCTTCCTTTTTTACTTTATGATATTCAAGCCAAACATATTTATAATAGTTCTTCTTAGTTTGTGTACAAATCCTAGCTTAATAGATCGTCCCATTTTTTTTTTTTTTTTTTTTTTTTTTTTTTTTTAATAATCATATAATTACAAATTATATACTATTACCCTAATCGAGCACTAGCTACTATGGCTTTCGTCGCGTTGTAGCGAAAACAGACCAGTGCCTCTTTTGTGAATCGAACCCACGACCCCCCCGCACTGATAAGCCAGCGCGCTACCAACTAGCCTACCGGGGCGCACTTTTTTGAATTTAACTTTAGTTTTTAAATATTAAAGAAACACATTAAATTAATTATAATTGATACCTTTACTAATAAATTGTTGAATCATTCATCACATTTAGCAAAAGGAGCAAAGGCCCGAAAATTACACAGTACCAATGTATAGTTTTCAACTATAAAAACTAAAATTGGGGAGAGAATTTGTCTTTTTATTTAACAACTTAAAGAAATATAATTACTTCATTTCAAATCTTTTTATTTCGAGCTACTGTTGAAAAACGCACAATAATTTGAATGTTAGTACGATTTATTTCATTAGACATTTATTGAATTTAATTTTACTTTACAAATATTAACTTCAATTTATATTTCACCATTTTGGCTTTGTGTTGCAACTTATTTTTATATTAAAGAAAAAAACATTTCAAGCTTTTAGGACTCAATAACATGAAATTACCTATTATGTGTTATGTTCGTCTAAATTTATTTTGTTACATTTTACCAAGTAATGCTTGTTTAAAATATGTAGATAAAATGTTAGAGGTACGTAATATAAGTTTGATATTTTGTAAAGATTTAGCATATTGGAAAAAGTTGTATAAATAATAAATATGATTGTTAAATAATATTTTATAATATATGAAATGACTTCTTTCGTGGAAAGTAGTTTCACAAAATTAACACAATGGGATGCACAACTTAAACAAAACTTGATAAAAGCCACTGGATTTGAATAAAAAATATTTTACAAAGTATGCTTTCATCGTATTCCCTCTGGAAGTTTTTGTGTATACAGATGAGAAAATAAACTTTATGAGAATTTGTTTTCTTAAGTGTATAAACTGGTAACTTTTTTAAACCGAATTATAAAATCAATAATTTTTGAAAAGCAAACATTTTTACATATCAATATTCTTAGTACATCATCATATATATGTATGTTTGTTGTATTACAATTTCCAAAAACAACATATATCCCAACCAAAATTGTTTGTATAAGAATATCCCTGGTATACTGATTATTCAAAAATGTTTTAATTTTTGTATTAAAAATAACATATAGTTTTTTATGACTTTTTATATTTTTATATATTTAGTTAAAATATTGTTCTACCTCAAGTCCAAAATCTAATATGATATTGTCATATTAGATTTTATTTTCTGCCTTTTAAAAATTTTGATCATTCTTATCATTGACAATACAATTGTTTCATAGGCATCACCATAATCGTCTGTTATCAGTTAATAAATTTTAAGAAATAAATATTTTATGGACTCATTTGATATTTAGTAAGTATTCAAAAGCACCATGTTAAAAAACTGCCCATAGTTGCAATTATCATGTGGAAAATACATGTTCTCTTCAACTGATTACGGTAAATTAAAATATAATCTCACAAATAAATTTTTATTTTTATGTTCCCGTAAACAGCGATTTAAAGTCAAAAATTAAATATATTATCAAAGAATTTGACAAAGATTTTTGAATAGCACAAAATAAGGCAGTAACTTTCTATGAGACATCCAAAAAATATTAAACAATGATAAACGTGTGCGAAATTTTTATGAATTCAATAAAATAATATAATTTTGTGAATTTTTAAAATTTTTAAATTTCAGTAGCCGTAACTTTTGTTGCATTTGCTGAAAATGATACCTGCACTGGTTTGAAGTTCCTTAATCGTGGTTTATTTTCGTGTAAAATCCTATGAATGTGCCACAAAGTTTAAAATAAAAAAAAAAAAAACAATTAATTTAAAACAAATTTTAATTAATTTTAAACATTTTTGAGAATAGCCTATATATATTTCGCACATATACTAAGTACTATGTCCTTGACTCTGTTTGCTATATAATTCAAAAGGATTTACAAATAAAAATTAAGTTATTTAAATACAGTAAATAACTGGATTCTCTTTGAGATTTGGCCAGCGCTTGTAATGTAAGGATTTTGCTAAATTCACCTGTAATCAAACTATTTATTATACTGATTCAATACTTACCTTTTCCAATTATTTAAATCTTTTTTTTTTTTTTTTTTTTTTTTTTATTAATAATTCTTTATTTACAATCTATCCGGAGATAATAAGCAAATTTGTTAAACTTATGGTACATCACAGGGCTATGTAACTCCAATGAGATACATAACATAATATAATAATATATATTTTAATTATGTTTAATATACAAAGTTAATTGACAAAGATTTATAAAAATAAAAGTATGGTTAGTTCCTAAATGGAAGATCTAATATATGAAAACGTTTTAATCTTCTTGTTTCATTGGTGCTGTCTAATAACGATATTGCCACTGGATTAATATGATTGCTAAGCCTTTCCAGATACCTCGTGCTGGAAATTCTCATTTTCTCTTGAATTGTTGGCATTGATAGATCTCTTCTAATGGCCTTGTTTGTTACAAACCATGGTGCATTAGTAATCAGCCTGAGTGTTTTGGATTGATATCTTTCAAGTATATCAATATTTGATCTACTAGCAGTACCCCACAGTTGTATACCATAAGTCCACACTGGTTTAAGTATGATTCTGTAAATTCTTAACTTGTTGTTTAAATCTAGTTGAGAATTTGGGCCTATAAGCCAATAAAGTCTTTTTGTCTTAATTTTTAGTTGATCAAATTTACTCTTAATGTGATGTTTCCAAGTAAGACGCCTATCAAGAACAATACCTAGATATTTCACCTTTTCACTTTTTGGAATTGTATGACCATTTATGGAAACTGGAGGACAATCTTTTTTTCTAAGTGTAAAAGTAGTGTGTTGTGATTTATCACAATTGACTTTAATATTCCATTTATTTAACCATTGATCAAGTTCGTTAAGTTCGTTTTGTACGAATGAAGAAGCTTCATCTGGTGAATCACTTGTCGCAATAATTGCTGTGTCATCAGCGTATGTGGCTACCATAACATTTTCAAGTGTTGGCATATCTGCCGTGTAAATAGTATATAAAATAGGACCTAACACACTGCCCTGTGGTATGCCAGCATTTATTCCATAGAGTTGGGAACATTCCTCGTTTATTTTTACATAAAAATGTCTGTCAGATAAATAACTTTTAAAAAATAGATAATAAGGTGCAAGTAGAAATTTTTTGATTTTGTAGAGAAGCCCCTCATGCCAAACTCTGTCAAAAGCTTTTTGTATATCGAGAAATACTGCAGAACAGTATCTTTTTTTCTCCAAAGCATCAGTTATAACATTGACGATTCTGTGAATCTGTTCAGGGGTGCCGTGTCTGTGCCTGAAACCAAATTGATGTTCAGGAATTATATTCATATTTTCCAATACTGGGGATAGTCTTCTCAAAAAAATTTTCTCAAATATTTTAGAGAAAACGACAAGCAAGCTTATTGGTCTAAATGACGTTAGATGATTTTCTGGTTTGTTAGGTTTCTGTATCATAATGATCTCAGCGCATTTCCACTGTGATGGAAAATGGTTAAGCCGCAAAATCGAATTAAAGATTAGGGTTAAAAATACCACGAATTTATGCGTTAACTTACTAGCAACATTTGCATTAATGAGGTCATATCCTGGAGATTTCTTTTTGTTGAGCATTTTTATCTCGTTTTTGACTTCATTCGGTGTGAAAAGTTTTATAGGTAGATCCATTTGTAAAGGACAATTTAAAAAATCCGAAATTTCCTCTTGTTGGGTTATTGAAGTAAAAGAAAATGGTACGAATGTGTTTTTTAAATGAGTCGCAAACGCCTCTGCGGTATCTTTATCAGTTCTACACCATGAACCATCTGTTTTTTTCAAAAGAATATTTCTTTTGGTTGGTCTTTTGAGAAACTTTGTAGCTTTCCACAGAAGGTGCTCATCATATCTTGAATTATTTATTTCCTCGATGAATTGAGATGTTTTAGCGTTTTTATGTTCAATTAGCAAATTTTTTAGATCTTTGGAAGCTTTATTAAATAAACGTTTATCATATACATTTCTGCTTATCTGCCACCTTTTTCGTAATCTTCTTTTCTCCCTTATCAGTTGTCGAATTTCGAAAGATATGTCAAAGTTTGAAAAGTTATGTTGTGTTGTTTCGTCAAGTACTGGCGTTGAAACATAGGCTGCGTTATGTATTTCATTTGTAAAGTTTTCAACTGCTTCATCTAGTTCGATATCGGTTTTAAGACTAATATTCAAGTTTATATTACTGTCTAAGTATTGCTGAAACATTTGAATATTTGTGTTTGCCGACAAAACGTGATACTTAGGAGCTTTCAAGTGCACTGAAATGTTGAAATTTACCAGGACTGGGGTGTGATCTGAACTTAGTTCATTACTACTTCTTACTTCCAGCTTTTGTCTAGGAATGCCATTGTAAACAATGAAGTCCAATAAATCTGGAATTTTACGTGGGTCACTGGGCCAGTGCGTTGGAGATCCAGTGGATAAGACTGAATAGTTTTTCTTCGTCAAACATTTAAAAAGTTCGGTTCCTTTGGGATTTACAAGCCTGGAACCCCACCACGGATGTTTGGCGTTATAGTCACCACCAACAAGGAAGCGTACGCCGAGTGTGCTGAAAAAATCTTCGTAATCTTGACACTTAACGGTGTGTCGGGGAGGAAAATAAATCGAGGACAAAATTAAGTCACCATCATTACATTTAAGTTTTATACATGTCGCTTGAAGAAAATTTTGTTGAAATCCATTTAGAGTATCATATTTTATTGTTGATTTTATTAAAATGCCTGAACCTGCGTGGGCTTTATTATCTGGATGGTTAGTATGTATGAAGTCAAAACCATCTATTTTGAAGAAACTACGGCTGGTGAAGTGAGTCTCTGAGATTAAAAATATATCAATATAATTTGTTTTAAGGAATAATTCAATTTCTCTGGTATGATTGGTAATGCCGTTTGCATTCCATAGTGCTAAACGTAAATTTAAACGCATAGTTTTGTAATTATTAGTTGCATCATACTTAAAAGTTTATTCGTTAATTCATTCTGTTTTTCCATAAATGTTTCTAAGGTTTTAAGTATGTTTTGCTCCTGATGGTTATTGTTATTTCTAACTGTTTGGGCATATGAAAACTGATTATTTTCAAAACGATTGTTTGAGGAATTATTAGAATTATTATTATTAAAAGACGGAAAGTTTTCCGCATTGAACTCATAGTTTGTTCCGGAAATATTCGAATTTTGTCTATGAAAATTATACTTTCTTTTCCAGAGATCTCTATAAATACGACATCCTTTATAGTTTGCGGTGTGATGTTGGAGACAATTAGCACATTTTGGTGGTGTGTTTTCGGGTTTAGGGCAATTGTCAGTAGGGTGATTTAAACCACATTTTACACAGTTAAAAGATTTTCTACAATAAGTTTTCGAGTGTCCAAACTCTTGACATCTAAAACACTGAATAATTTCCTTGTCTTCAAAGGGGGTTCAATTTTAACAATTGCATTGCAAAGATGTTTTATTTCATAAATTCTTTTGTTGTTTTGATTTGGCTCCAAATCAATGAAAAACATAGCCATGGGCACTTTAGTTACTCTGCTTTTTATATTCATTATATTTCGAACTTGATGTCCGAGGCTTTGAATTTCATCCTTAATTGCAGATATAGGCGTTGAAAAATGTAGGTTTTTGACAACCACTCTATATGCCCTTTCTTGTTTAAGTTGGTATGTGTGAAAGTTTATTTTTTTGTCATCCATATATTTAACTAATACCCTGTATGAATTAGTATCTTTAATCATCAGTCTTACCTGACCATCCCGCATAGATTTATAAGAAAAATTATCAGTATTAACTATTTTCGAGAAGTTATTTATCATTTTCCTAATATCAGAGACATTTGGAATTATAATTGGTGGTGGTTTAATCTCATTAGCATTTACGTTATTATTTTCATTATCATCTCTATCATAATGATCATTCTCATTATCATCATTATCTTGATCGAGGACTGCAAAAGAGTTGTTGCTAGTATTAGGCAAATAATTGTTATTGCTAGAACTTGATATATCATTGTTGTTGCTAGTACTTAGAAGATCAATATGCTTTGAACTTTTGTTTTTATGTTTGAATATTTCTGGTGACTTTGTTAGTCGTCGTTTTGGTGGGTTTTTTGCTGATACTGTCTGCCAGGTCGCGGCATCATCATCAGTCACTTCGCTGCCACTATCCATTCTGCTAAAAGCAGAGGATTAGTAAGCAAATCTTAATCCCTTTGTTTTTACTTTTTAAAACAAGTAAAAAATTTTGTTGTTAGTTTTAACACAAATATTGTATTGTATTTTTTTATACAATAACAAAAGTTATTGATTTTAATTTGCACAAAATTAGAGAAATGGAACACAATATACGTCTGCACTTTGTCACTGCTTGAGCAAAACTATATTATTTAAATCTGTAAAGAAAATATTTTGTTTAATAAAATTTTAATTGGTATCAAATTGAAATAATAACAATATAGACAAATGAAAATTTTAACTATTAAGATCTTAAGCTACAATTGAAAAGTTTTGTTTTAATACATTTAATAAATACCATGAATAATTTAATTGTACAAAGGATTACAAAGCTTTTGATATATATTAGAAACGCAAAAAGTCAAATGTTATTCCAAAGGTTAGGTTAGGTCGAAAAGAGGATTCGGAAAAGGGAAATGCTTCCCTAATCCGACTAAATTTCCTGATTACTTACACCTAATCCAGAATGTGGGCTTGTTGTGCGCTCTAAAAATCGGTCCCATGTCATATTCTTACCCCAGGAACTCCGTCGCACTGACTAAATTCCTCAACCTCTTCTATCATATGCCCCTAAGATCCCGCAATGTTGATATTGGGTCACTGGATAGTATTTCGACCCGGAGCCCGGCAAATGCCGGGCATTCACAGAGATAGTGTTCCAAGGTCTCATCGTCCTCCCCACAGGCTCTACACACTATCGAGTCCGCCCTACCAATACGATGGAGATGGGGCCTCAGTGTCGTGTGTCCCGTGAGGATTTCTATCAAAAGACTCAGTTCCTACTGAGAGTCAGAATTTCCCTAGTCCTGTTCCTTTCCGTGCTGCCCCAGAGAATTCCCGTAGACCTGCCAACACCCGCATTCTCCCAGATGCACACAAAATTTGTGGAAATAATTCGTTTGTTAACTTGTGGTTCGATTGCAATGAAATTTGGAACATGCATAAAAGACATAAACTAACTAGACTTTAAGCTCAACAAATCGAAACAAATGTCAGAATTTATGATCTTCTAAAAACAATCCCACAAAATAAAAAAAAATTTCCAAAAATGGGATTCTTTTCGTTTTTTGCTGCCATGTCGTCATTTAAAGCGGGGATTGGAAATGACTTACACACTACATTAGGTATCTGTTGGAGTATCTAAAACCGGTTTCCACTACCCAATTGGAGGCGTGCACAAATTTTAACTGTGAATTAAAATTGATATTTACCTCAAAAATATGGCAAATTTGGAAGCGGATGGGGCGAAAAGTATTTAAAAATCGAAATTTTTTTTACCACAACACGCATTTATATAAAAATACCTTCCAGAAAAGTATACATACTTTATATGTTCAGAAGAAAAATATTTGTCTTGAGCGATAAGAAATTTGGTGCTTTTTGGGGAAAATATCGCCAAAATTTCATATTTTTTTAATTTCTACTTTAAACTAATGTAATTTTTGACTGAAACAAGATATTGAACTATTTATAATATAATTTTTTATTCAATCAAGAATTTTATTGGTTAAATAACCGTTATTTTAAAACGAAAATTGGTCCCAATTTTCTCCCGATATTCGAAAAACTTTGGACCTCAGTCGGACAAAATTTGGAATTTTACATTTTCAAATCGGAATATCTCGGAAACTATTGGAGGTAACCCACACATGTAAGCATGTTTTTTGTTCATCGTTACAAGAAGATTACTAATATGTTAATCGGATGAGAAACAAAAAAATGGCAAACACTCAAAATTTTTTATGAAAAAAGTACCCAACTTTGGGCAGAAATTTTGGCGCCCCCAAAGGGTCTGGAAGGTTCAAAGTCAATACTTAAACTCCATTTTATGTATTTTATGCATGTTCCAAATTTCATTGCAATCGGACCACAAGTTAACAAATGGCCGAATTATTTCAACAAATTTTGTGATTTATCCCACTGTGAGATGGTCCTATGCATGGTGTCAGCCCAATCCACCAGCTCGAAAAGGTCTAGCGTTCCCCAAAGTGACTTACTCCATGGAAGATCCTCCCCTAGCCAATTCGTTAGCCAGTTCGTTCCCCGCTATACCACAGTGTCCCGGCACCCATATAATCTCAATGCGTTGCGTCCCAAAAGATACACAAAAGATTATTTAGGGTGTCCCTTAAAAATAGATGTGTCATTACATCGCTTAGTTTTATTGTAAATGCTTCCATATGAATGAAATAGATTTTTTTTTTTTTGGAGAGCTATAAATTGTATTTTTATTAAAATTTCTAAAAATTCGAAATTTAGAAATTTTTTTTTTTAATTTAATTTATTTATGTAATGCACTCAAAATTATTCAGATGTGGAGTTGTGACTTTATCCGATACCATTAACCCACTCTTGACTGGAATCAAAAACGCTCCACGAATATGATAACAATGAAAAGAAAACCCCACTTAACCAAGTCATAGTCTGTGGTAAGGCTGTGGGTTTGAAACTCAATACGACACAAAGTAAAAAGTTTTTCATATAGATCAATTTAACAATATAAAATACTTAGTTCAATTGACACATAAATTAACGAGAAATTAACGATGAGTCCTTGGAGGGGACGAAACTACAGCAGTCTTGTATATCCATAGTGTCCGTTAATTTTTTCAATAAAAATGTGTTCTTATTCTTCTTATTGTAAAAATCTAACTAATAAAATTTTTTATTACTTAATTATAATAAAATTTATTATGATTGTCATTATATGACGGCTACAAACACTTTACCCCCCGAAAAATGTTTTATTTTAATTTTATTTTATAGATTTTTTAAAATGTCTAATTTGGAGATGTCGACTGCTCTTTTTAAAAATATAATAGTTGTAGTTAAAAAAAAAACAGTAAAACAAAATGAAAAAAAATTATAATTCAACATTTTATGAAAATGTAGAATTTTGCCAAAAATTTTAATGTTTTCATCAAAGTTTGCATAATTTTCCGAATATATCACGAAATTTTATAAGACTACGATTATTTATAAATTTATATAATGAATACAATAGTGTAAAACTTTTAAATTGATAATAAAATAAAATTACACTTGTTACAAATAATTATATAATGCAATATGATTCACATAGCGTTAATGTTTTCACATTTGACTAAAAAAAAAAGAACCAACTATGAAATATAGACTCAGATTCTGTTTAAATTCTCAATTCTTTAACGTACCAATCTTAATGTTTGTTAATGGTTAAAAAAGTGGGCCAAAAAGACCGGCACACTTAAAAAAAAGATTCATCATATTTATCAATGTTTTCGTAAAATGTAAGGTTTCATAGTATTTATGAAACATTTCATAAAAATAAAATTAATTTCATCATATTTATGAAATGTTTCACTATATATATATAAAGTATATTTTTTACTAGTAACGATTTAATTATTTTTGTGTAGAAAAAATTCATAAATACCATGATATGGTTATTATAATTCTTGTTGTTTGTGAAATGTTTCATAAATACTGATGAAATTGTTACATTGAACGACAATTGATGAAATTTATTCCAGTTTTTCTCTGAGTGCAGTTTCCAGCTTTGCTTTTTTTTTTTAAATTTTTTCCAAAAAAATTAAACAAATATCGCTATGAAATTAGAGATGTTTTAAAGATCTTTCAAAACGATTTTAAAAAATTAAAGGCTATGTGTTTATTTATTTTTTCTGTGGCTTTTTTTGCACACTAAATTTTTAATCCTTAAAAGATTAGAACGATAAAGAATTGCGCTTGTGTATTAGTTTAGTTCCCTTTATCATACATAAAAAATTAATGAAAGCCTGAAAGAAATTGTATTGACAACTTCCTAGAGGTTTTTTTTTTTTGCTCAAAAGTGGAAACATAAACCCTATGTTGATAAATTTATATAAAATAATTATGTTCATCAAATGAATTTAATTTTTGATAAATTTAAAAGTCATAATTAAAATTATGTTTCGTGGGTCTCTTTGTGCCAATGCTACCTACCAAGAGTTGACGATTTTTAAAAGTATTCGTGTGCGCTCCGGTAGGCTAGTTGGTAGCGTGCTGGCTTATCAGTGCGGGGGTCGTGGGTTCGATTCCCACCAGAGGCACTGGTCTGTTTTCGCTACAACGCGCCGAAGGCCATTGTAGCTAGTGCTCGGTTAGGGTAATAGTATATAATTTGCAATTATATGATTATTAATTAATAAAATAAAAAAAAAAAAAAAAATAAAAGTATTCTTGTAAAATTAATTTAATACACTTATAATACCACTTAGTAGACCACTCCAAATGTATATAAAAAACAAATGAAATTTCGCAGTAAATTCAACTAACATTGTCATTTGATTTTCACTGTTGAAAAAAATGAAACACAATTTTAGTAAAAATGAACCACTTATGTAGTAAAAATTAAACAAACATTTATTTGTTTTATTTTTTTAAATAAAACAAGAACTACTGTATAAAATTAATGCAAAATCATAATACAATAATTTGATGTGGTTTGTTTTTTTTTTAAATGAACTACAAATGTAGTAAAAAATTGAATTTCTTCTACAAATTACTCGTACTGTTTTTTCACTTAAAAATTAAGATACTGGGTTACAGCTCAAACAACTAAAATATTTACAGCAGAAGTTCCCAGCGAATATTTTTTCCCAAAAATTAAGCAAACTTTAATGAAAACTTCAAACTTTTGTTTAATTTTGACAAAATATTCACTTTTCATGTGAGAGATGTGGTGTAATGGTTAGCGCTTTGGACTGTTACACAGATGGTCGCGGGTTCGATTCCCGGTGACGGCAACATCAATTTGGAAAAATAATATGTATTAGTTTTCTATCACTCATATGAATCGCAGCTCCCACCTTCGGTGTTCCCATAGCACTTAACCCCACCGAATAAAAAATAATGAATCAGGGCTATGTACCAAAAAGCTCCAATAAGTTCGACAACTCTCCATCAGGTGGCGAGCACCAACTGTTCTGTGACTTATCTTCTCGCGCAATTACAGTGTTGCTATGCTTGAAGCGGTTCATCTTTCTCCACCTTCATCTCTCCGCTATCCAATTTCCAAAGAAAGCAACACATTAATAAATAGGAAGAACTTCCGTCGGTCCACACACAAATACGAATTATAATTTTTTGAATTTAGTTTTTTCTGTGCGATGTTAATTTCGATCAGCTAAAGATTATGAAAATATTTCTAAATTAATGGAAAAAATTAGAATACCTTCAATAATAAAGAAAACACAGAAAAAGTTAGTATACATTTTGTTCTTCAATTACAACTACTATACTATAAAAATAGCAATCGACGTCTCAAAATTAGGAATTTTAAAAAATGTTTTAATTAAAAAAAAAATAATAAAAACGTTTTTTATCAAATTTATGCGACATTTTTGATTCTAGGCTAAAGTGATTAGTGATATCCGCTGAAGTCAAAATTCCATATCTGAATAATTTTGAGTATATTAAAAGAAAAAGTGAATAAAAAATATAAAATTTCGGATTGTGAGAATTTACTTATATTTAAACCTATAGAAGGTCTGAAAAAACAGATTTTGTATTTTTAACTCAAAAATTAACACACTTTTGAAAATACACTTTTTTAAAAAAAAATTGGGGATTTTCTGCCCAAATTTGGCACGGGTTAGCGATTTCTTCCATTTGGAACCATTTGTAATAAAACTGAACGTACATACAAAAAATTTTTGTTTAGGGACATCCTAATTTTATTTATTTATACAAATGTATACATATAAAAAAAAATCGAAAGCATTCTAGACACAATTTTAAGTTGTCATACAGATTTTTTTTTAAAGTTTTTTTTTTATTAAATCCTTTTATACGTCAGGACAAATACATTATAATATATTGCTTATTTCACCAGAAGGTTAACAAATAACATATAAAATGTCATAATATTTAAAAAACCACAGACATAATCTAACTAGTCATGTGGTTACCAAATTTCTAATGAAAAAAAAAAAATAATGAATGACACCACAATAACACGTGTGTTTTTATCAATTTATGAGGTTAAAAATATTTTGATATTAAAAATTAAATGACAAAGTAAAAAATAATTTACAAATGTGGTCTAAATAGTTTTTGTTATGAAAATTTAAATGTTGAAAAACGAGATTCACAAATTTTACATTATTAAAGGCTGAGTTTATGAATTGGAAACTTTAAAATTATTTATATTATTGCTGAAATTTTAAAAAGTGTTGGCTAAACAAGTTTAATAAAAAATATAATAAAATTTATGCTAATATAAATATGTAATTGAATGTCGAACTCAAAAAACCTTTTTGATTAAGTTGTAAACTTGTCCTTCAAAGATTTGATAACCAACTTAGTTTTTTGAGTGTATATGCTACTTCAAAAATTTTCATTACGTGTTGGCACCTGAATTTAGATGCCTATTATACACTCATTAAAAAATATAGATAGTTGAAAATTCAGCTACGACAACGGAAGATAGTACCTGAATTTTCGGCAACAGAATTTTAAATTAAGTTGTTAAATTTGGGTAACCTAATCTGCAGAAGAACTAAATTTTAGTTGACACCTGTAGATCAAATAACTAAGCCTTACGCTACACTCAGGGAAAATAGTTTAATAATATTTGTATAGCCCCCATAAATTAAATTAGGTTTTTTTTTTGAAAAAATGTATGTAAGTTTTATTTTCGAGATTTTAACACTCCGATGAGTGACAGTTCTGAACTTCACGGCCGTGTGAAAAGGTCCCTATGGACCTTTTTTGTAAATCATGTTTTTTTCATATAAAAATTTTTTTTTGTTTTTTTTTTTGTTTTTATTGTTTGTAACTAAATTCTACATACAAAAATAATTTTTTCAATTTTTTTAATTTTCATCATCATATCATCATCCCTAGTGTCTTTGAGTTTAGGTCTTTGTGTT
The DNA here is from genome assembly GCA_021234595.1 of Delia radicum. NCBI lineage: Eukaryota > Metazoa > Arthropoda > Insecta > Diptera > Anthomyiidae > Delia > Delia radicum. Next base: position 55,074,153 of record CM037853.1, read on the forward strand.
CAGAACAAGTAAATTATGTGTTGAAACAATAAAAAAATTATAATGATGCCCAAAAACATGCATTTATTAGTGAAATTCAGTACAAGGTCCATACGGACCTATTCACACGTCCGCGTACTATTCTCACTAAAACCTCAATAACTCCTAAAGTAGTAATCCGATCGGATGCGCAACAAAATACAAAAGATGCGCAACAAAATACTCTTGGAACACAGAGTAACTTTGGGGGGGGGGGGGGGGGGTTGTAGTGTCCGAATTAGGAGTAATTTCAGTTTGAAAAGGCAAAAAGTTCACTAGGGACCTTCTCACTCATCGGAGGGTTAAAGTGTTTTGAGTAGAACTATGTACTTGAGTGAATTTTTACTCACTCACGCTCATGAGCGAAAAATTCCAATACCCCACAATCACTCAAGAAATTTTACAATCACAATCTATACAAAATATATAAAAGACTAGGATGTCCCTTAAAATGACTAATTAAGTTTCATGGTTCATTTCAGTCCCTAGGGCCATACCTGGGCACACTGCAGTATATTTTTACTGCATTACGATTGGTAGTAATCAGTAACATGTAACTGATTACTGAAAAAGATAATGCAGTAACCAATAACGTTTTACTGATTACTGAACAAATAAAATTGCAGTAACCAGTAAATTTTTACTGATGACTGAAAAAATTTCAGTAATCAGTAAAATGTTAACAAAACAAATTTAATAAATTGCATCACAACTTCTGTTAAAAAAAATTGGTTAAAAAGTCAAAAATGTGCCCTTGTGTTATCAAATTTCAATCATATTTTTATATTCCGAGTCTTTATGAACCCACTTAAAAATTAACGTTTTCAGTTTTTCAAAATATCAAAAAATTGGCCGACAAACTATTTTTATTGATACTATATATTATTAGCTTTTCTTAACACAAGCACTTCAAAATTTACATCGCTGAGGTTTTTGTCTTCTGGAATGATTCACAGTTCCAGCAAATAAAAACAATCGTTCTACAGGTGCAGATGAGGGTAATGCAGTATATTGTATTTGAGAAATACGTTTTTAATGGCAATGTCATTATTTAGGCAATTTGTTGTTGTGTCTTGTTCGACCAGATATAAAACTGTTTCCCGGAGATAATTCACCGAGTCACTGGAATCACACTGTACGCTAACATCTGTTTAAGAAAAGTAGATACAACACATATATTAATACAAATATTTAGCGTAAAATTAAGGGAAACAAATTTACCATTACTTTCTTCCCCGAAATCTAGAAATGAATTTTGGCTTGTTGCAGGTAATGCAGAGAAACAATAATGCAAACAAATTTCAAAATTATAACTACACGCAAAAAATAAAAAGTGTATTTTTATCGAACTACTTAGGTAAAATACAACTTGAAAAGTATTTTGTAAGAGTTAATAAAAAAAAGTAATATAAATTTATACATTTTTCGTTTTTGTTAACTTACCATAGTTTTTGTTTCATTCCATTCTGAAGCAATTCAGAATTTGTTAAGTTACCTAAGTTTTTTCTTTTGTAACTTATCTAAGAAAATATAATTTTTAATTTATTGTGTAACTAACCAAACAAATTTTCAAGTTGTATTTTACTTAAGTACTTCGATTATAATACACTTTTAATTTTTTGCGTGTAGGCATATATTTTTGTAACACGCATTTTTATTTGGTATATTTAATTGCTATTAGGTGCCTAAATGATTTATTGGTACAAATTTACTCATTACTTAATTTTTTTCAGTAATCAGTAAATAAATACTGGTTACTGCAATTTTTTTTCAGTAATCAGTAAAACGTTACTGGTTACTGTAGTTTTCTTTCAGTAATCAGTAACAGTTTACTGGTAATGAAAATTACGTTGCAGTAATTACGTTGGTAATGAAAATAACGTTGCAGTATCTAGTCATTTTTTTTTTACTGGAATTTTACTGGTACTGCAATGTGCCTATCTATGCCTAGGGCATTGAGAGTTAAATATTTTTTTAATAACAGTAAAGATATTTATAGTCTTAATAAATTTGAGTGATATTTTCCCGAAAACTATGTAAACTTTGATGAAAACATTTAAATTTTTGAGAGAATAAGCTATTTTCATAAAATGTCATGGAAAGGAGTCACTCCAAATACAAACTCGAATTATCATTTTTTCAATTTATTTTTTTCCGTAACAACAACTATACTATATTATAAAAGCAGCAAACGACATTTGAAAATTAAGTATTTTAAAAAATCTTTCAAAGTAAGTTAAAAAAAAGACGTTTCTTCTCAAATTCGTGGATCATTTTGGACGCCTGGCTAAAGTGGGTTAGTGACATCCGATGAAGTCAGAATTCCATACCTGTTTAATTTTGAGTATATTAAGCTAATAAATGAAATAAAAAGTAAATTTTTTTTGTTGAGTTGTTAATAAAGTTCCAAGAAAATTTTAATGAAAGATACTTTTATGTATATTTGACACTGACAATTTTATAAGTTTGTTTATTAAGGGCTTTAAATAGGCATTGGTTGCGTATGAGCTATATTAAATTCATTTTGTATTGTAATAATAAGTATACGCCAAGTTGCTTCGTATATAAGAACTAAGCTAGTTAAACTGAAATTTAAATAATTGCTAATAGGGAAGGAAGCCAAATGAGATTGATATTTTAAAATCCCGCGATTTTTCAAGTCCGGATACAAAGGGATTTTTAGTGATGTCGGTATTTTTTGAAATGCCCGAAGTTTTCATTATTCTGGTATTTGTTTATGTTAACGAAAAAAATTTGTTCTCATAACTAAACCATTCGATTGGCAACAATTTGATTGTCAGCACGAATCTGTTTTCTGTGTGCACATTTCGCAGAAGAAATTCTGTTATTTTTACGAAAACAGGAAACTCATGGATGGTAACCGATTTGATTCGGTTATTGGTAATAGTAACGGTATTTTTTTTTTTTTTTTTAGATTTTCTTTTTTCAGTTTTAACACACACTCACGCGTAATCACGCGTGATTAACTCAAATTCACGAAATTAAATCTTACGGGAAGAACATAAAACATTAAAATTAAGATACATTGTAATTGAGTTAAAAATGTATGCCTCTGAATAAGAAATTTTGACATATATTTTTTTTTAAAAACTCACGAAGATTTTTTTCCTACTAACACTCACTCACGTTCACGTGAGTATAATTAGGTTTCACTTACACTCACGCGTGATTAACGTGAATCACAAAAAAATCAGTTCATATGAACATCTCTAGTTTTGAGCTTTTCTAACGATTACACAGTACAACACATGATTTTGGGACTCATTTCAGCGAATTGCATGTGAAAGTAGCCCCAAAAGTAAGAACTTCTGCATCATTCGTTTTGTCAAGTTGGCTACAGTAATAACTTTTACTTTTAGCACTTTTTCTATATCTTAACACGGTTATATTTCGGTATACCGTACGGAATATCTCTTTTGTGTCTCACGCAAAGTTGTAGATATTGAATAGGAGAAAAAAAATGCGGAACAATAATGCGCCAAAAAAGTGCATCCGGTGCCTTAAAAATCGCAAAAATGCCTATTTTTTCCAAATTTTTTCACCTTTTTTTTCGCATTAACTGGATAAACAAATGCCCAAATGTGCTGTTTTTTCTTTATAAATTTTATTTTGCATGAAAATAAAAATTAATATTAATATTACAGCTATTCTAATACAGAAAATATGATATTTTTGTATGTTATCTATGCATGGAAACAAAATTTAGAACCTTTTCAATAAAAATCTCATATTTTCTCATATTTATTGAGCAAAATGGGAAAAATGGGCATTTTTGCGAATTTTAAGGCACCATATGCACTTTTTTCGGGAAGGATTGTTCCGCATTTTTTTCTTCTCTTATTCAATATCTACAACTTTGCTTCAGACACAAAAGAGATATTCCGTACGGTATACCGATATATAACCGTGTTAAAATATAGAAAATGTTCTAAAAATTCGCCTTGAGCCAAAAAATTCGTATGGCCATTAAATTATTACTGTAGCCAACTTGACAAAACGAATGATGCAGAAGTTCTTATTTTTGGGGCTACTTTCACGTGCCATTCCCAGAATTGATTTCCAAAATCATGTGTTGAAAAATGTTGTACTGTGTTAGGAAACTAATTAGGAGTCTCAAAACTTAACAATTTGATGATAATAATGAACTTGCAAAATTTTTTCTAATCTTTATTCAAAATCTTCTGGGTAAACATTTGTATACACTAATAGAAAAAATTTGTAAAATTTTTTATATTTAAACTACTAATAAAATTTTCAAAATTAGGTGCAGGAAAAACTGCTGAAATTGACAAATATTTTAGCCAAATATTAGAAAGATAAGAATAGCAAAAATAAATCTGTTAAGTTTACAAAATTTTTGTTGTATTTAAGTTAAATTTTAGTTAATTGAAAATTACAAATTAATCTGCCAAATATTAGTAGACAAAAATAAGCCCAGAAAATGTAAGATATTCAAAGTTTTTTTTTATGCTAATAAAAATCTATTCTTTTGAAACTAGAGGTCTACAACTTTATATTAAATATTTCGATTAATTTGATGATGCTCCAATGAATCAATATAGTTGGATACACTACTGTCATTGATAAGCTTCACCGCCCTCCCCTGAACACGGTCCAGAAGCTTCAGAATAGACACTGAAGCCCCTGCCCATATATGAGAGTTGTATTCCATTTTCGGCCGGATATAGCTGGTATAAATAGTAAGGAGATCGGATGGAGTGAAGTAAGTCTTGCACCAGGACACTTGAATGGCTCTTTCGACACTTGAAATACGTGCTTATTCCAGCGGATTCTCATGCCCAGAACATCAAGAGTATCCGATTCCTCAATACCTATACCATCCATAGCTACAGATGACAATGTTAATTCCACAGCCCGTCTGTGGGTTAACATACAACATTGGGTCTTGCGTGCATTAAAATCGACCTTATTCGCGCGACCCCACTCAGAGATTGTAGAAAGTTCTTGATTAAGTGTGTCATTCATGTTCGGCCGCATGCCCTCTATCTCCAAAGAGCTTGGCCTGTGATCGAATGAAAATGAATGACAAATGTTGCTTTCATCTGCAAAAGAGTAGATAGGATTAAAGGTCTGACCAAGAAGGTCATTAATAAAAATAAGAAGAAGAATAAGATTTAAACGAAAACAACAGGACAATTTGGAACCACTTTAAAAGACTTTTATTATAACTTTTTTTATGAGTGTATCTCATAATTTAACATCGGGTAACACATACTCCAAGTGTTATCCATGTCATACAAAATTTAATTTTGAAAATATTTTGCCTCAAAGTATCGAACATTTTTGAAATTCCTCATATATACATAAGTATCTGCCATTACTATTAATTTATGTAAAACCTTAGTGTAGACGTCTTGTGTATCACTAAAACTTATTTTTATAAACAAAAAAACTTTAAACATAAATAAAATAAAGTCTTTTGATTTAATCTGTGATACTGCATTTGTCTTTTATTTTATGTTTTCTTTTGAAATGATCATTATACTCGTACTAACTTGAACACTTTCTTTGCAACAAACACGCGCCAGTCATATAAAAACAATAATATATTTATTTTTTTTTTCTTTAAACAAAAACAAACTTATATTACATATACAAACATCCCTTGTAAACCGCGGTTTCATTTCTCACGATTCCTTTTCAATGCGGTTTTCTCTCTTTTCATACGGGGTTTTGAAGTATATACAGGCTAATTCGTATAACGCGGTTTTTTTACACAATATTTAAGTGTAACGATATTACCGCGTTATACGAGGAAAAGGTTTACTATATATGATGTATTTTACACCTGGTGTGCAGTAGGATGTCCTTTAAAAAACGATTTGTTGATTTTCGTTCATTACACCTCCTGTTTTATGGCCGAATGTTTGTTGAAAATGGCCCATTGTTGAAAAATTGTCTTTTTTTTTATAAAATATTCCCAAATTTTAGTGCTGAAGTAAACCTTAAATGTTATATATTTCGTTAAGTTTTCACCAAATTACCCAGTCAGAAAAAAACAAACGGACCACCGCTGGCAAGGCACTTTAGCAAGTGGTACACTGGCTGGCAACAAGTGCTTTCCCAATCTCAAAATGCTAACATCATTAAAGAAAAAGTACGTCTGCTCCAAAAGTGCCTGATAAGCACTGGGGAAACAAAATTTCTAACGTTGGTAAAACCACGATATAGGTTTTCTAAAAATTTGTTTTCCAAAATAAAATTGAAAGACCATAACCAAGTGTTTGATTACTAAGAAAACACTTGGTTATGGCAAAATTGATAATTAATAGGTTTTTTGTTAAAACTCTGCCGATTCTGGAGGCTCTAGTTTTCTAAAACTTCGTTCTCTGATGAGATCTTTAGCCACGTCGAAATTCTAATAGCAACCTTGCTAATATGTGTGATTTGCTTTATGTTTGTAAATATACGGAGGTTGAAAGCTTGTTATAAATTAAAAATAAAAAAAGTTAGTTTATAATTTTTCTAGTCCCGTCTGGATTCGAACCCTGGCCGCCAGATTGGCAGCCAACAGCTTGATAGCTTGAACGGAAGTAAATGATAATTGATGGATAACAGTTGGCTGTTCAGATTTTTCAGCACTGAAATAATGTTTGATGTAAGAGACTTGCCAAAGTTGGGAAAACAAAAAAAAGTTATTCTTAAAAGATATTTTCCAGAAACAAAAAAATTAATTTTATATGAATAAAATATTAAGAAGTATAAAAAAATCACAAATAAATATTTGCCCGAAACCGGGCTTGAACTCGGAACCTTCGACTACAAACTTTTATAAACAAAGCATAATAATTTTTATAAAATAAATGATAAACCAGTGGTTAGACTATTCAGCCGTTGGCAATTTCTGACTGGATAGCACTGGGAAAACACGTTTTCCCTATGTTGGCATAGCCGTCTCAGCCATTTCTTTGCCAATTATTTTTTCGGTAGACCACAGAAATAATTGTAAAACAAATACTGGCGAAACGATTTTGGGAAAAGCTGGTAAAGCGTCTTAAACAAGTGTTCTGTCAGTAGTTTATTTAGAATTTCTCGGTTAGTCAGTGGTTTAGCATTGCTTCTTTTGTATACCGCTGGCGGTTTCTGACTAAGTAACAAGCTGAACATTTTGTTATGGCTAATTCCTTTTCGGGTGATGCCGGATTGACATTAAATGAAATTATTGGGATGTTGAAAAGAGCATAAACAATAAGGATAAGCTTAATTATTTAATGACTTGAAACCACATTTTTTCTAATTTCTAATAAGTATACTAATAACTAAATATTTTGGTAACCACTTATTATTTGTTTTTTTTTTTTTGTAATGCAGCAGGTAAGTGAGTGTAAAAAGTTTGTGCTTTGTTTCATTAAGTAAATATGTAAAACTGCATACTAAAACGATCTTGTCGAACAATTTTACCTACTCTATTGATTTGGGACATTTAATTTTTAATATGTATGATCTCAGTTATAATAAACATTTACCCTTTTGCATGTCTGAAAACGCGTCTTAAAAATATTGGCTAAAACTGGATTTTAAACGTTAGTTTTTGACATGAAGAAGTACAATCACAAACAGTCAATTAATGTTGCAGCGAAGTATTTTTTCATTTAATTCGCATTTTTTTATAAAACTAAAATGTAATACCGCAAATATAATTTATACCACCTTTTTTTTTTGTTTCGTCGGTGTACATTCTTCCTTTCATAAATCTGTTCAAAATATCCTATTTCACCAAAAAAAACTGTCCAAATTGAATAATATTTTGAGGCCTAAAAGGTTAATACTGTAGTCAATATTACACGTCATAGAATTTAAGAAAATTTTAAATTTATTACTAGCCATTATAGCTCTTCGCATTTGAAAATGGTAATTTTTATTCGTTTTCACCCTTTAAATTAAATTTTTCAAAAATTTATAATTTTGAAAATGTTTAATAACAACACACTTTTTTGGAACTGATCAAATTTGGTACCAACAAAATTAATCGAATTAACATTGGAATTTTATTGTTATAATTTTAAAAGATTGAGAAAACTAATTTTTTCTTAAAACTTTTTCTTGTGAAAGCCAATTAACCAATTAAGCCAAATTTTAACAGAAACAAATATTCAGATAATTTTTTGTTTTTGGCGTTTGTATAGTTAATAGTTCAATGAATTCAACTATATAAACTTTTTATCAAATCGTTAAGCATATTCATTATAAATGAACAAAATTTAGTTTCTCCTTAATTTATGTGTATTTTAAAGGGTTCTTTTGCACATTTATTGCTAACACAGGCCAGTTAGTACTGAATACCTCATATATACTTTATCTCAAACCTTATGTTCTACTTTATTGTTTGCTATTTTAATCTGGATTTCTTTACAAAAAGTTATACTTATTTGCAAGAACAATAAAAACAAAAATATAGTGAACTTTACAATTTTTATAATGAGGTTATTGAACTAGGTAATTTATGGTACAGTTTTGTAAGTATATCCATTAAGCCATCTTAATGCACTCCTGGGTCCGTTGCGAGCAGAAAACTATACTAACTTAAAAAAATATTTTCGCTAAAAATCTGTTTCATATCCTTATGCGCCAATTGTGTAGGTGTTGCTTTAAATCATTGACATGTTGAAATGGGTTAACATTAGTAATAAAAGTTGTTTATTGATTTTTTTTTTTGAAAAACTCATGAAAAACGATCAATAATATTTATCCGTCTATAAAATATCAACTAATCAGATTATTTTATATTAAAATACTTTGATCTGATTGGTTGAATTTAAAATAATTTATAAATAGTTTTGATTTAGAACTTTTCTTAAAAAGCAAACAAAATAAAAACTTATAACAGATCTCTGTTGTGCTCCATACGTTGATGAAATATGTGGCATATTTTGCTTTTAATCACTAGGGCAATGAATTTCTTACAAGTACATGTTTGCAGTCAGTAGCACAAAACCGATTTTGACCAAATACTTTTCCGAATCAAAGAATTTTCAACAAAATGGCACACTCAGGGAACTTCTGCTTTATAAATATGTAGTTTGTTTGGGTTGTAAAACAGTTCCTTTATTTTTAATGTAAATGTCAGTCATTTTTAGAACAAATTAAATTTTTTACTAACTTTGTAGTTCCTTTAAAAAAACAAACCACATCAAAGGACTGTTTTATGATTTCACATTAATTTTTAATAGTTGTGTTTTGCTATTTAAAAAAATAAAAAAAAAACAATTTTGTTTATTTTTTACTGCCATGTGGTTTATTTTTACTACAATTGTTAGTAATTTTTTGAACATTAAAAAACAAATGAAAATGTTAGTTGAATTTACTGTAATGTAAGTCGTTCTTTCTTTAAATAAAATTTCATTTGTTTTCAACTACATTTGCAGCGGTCTTTACCTACATAGTATTCTAAGTGCATTCATTTGTTGTGGCATATTTTTGCATGTTTTATTGTAAATGCATATTTTTGCATATTTAGCACTAAATGCATATTTAGGATTTTTTTTTTTGTATATTTTGCATATATTTAATATATATGCATATTTTGAAAAGAAGTTTTAATTTAAAATAAACAAAAGAAAACATTTGTAACCCTGAACATAGCATCCAGTTGTCATTTGTTAGACATTTATATTAAATTTAATTTTTAAACCAAAAATACAAAAATATTAGGAGCATATTTTTTTTGATATTAATTATAAGTTGCATGAAATTCCTTGCCCTAGTAATCACTAACTGGCAATAGCAAGGTATTTGAATTCCTACATTTAGTGTTTTTAGAGCCTTTAATTTTTATTTATAATTAAAGTGCTTATGGTAAAACTTGATAACCCTAGTAAAAATAATATTATACAATCTTGTATAATCTTGTATAATGTGATCCTGTTTCGTAAAATTTGATATTGTTAAGTATGACATCGTGTGTACTAAGATACAGTTTACTTGTCCCTCTAACTTATCGTAAAACGGCATATTTAATTATATCTTACAATATATTATACCATACTTTATTAGAAGGGCAATATGGAAGTGGATTATCAGAATTAAACTAATACATGGGATCAAACAAAACAATGCAAAAAAATATATAATTTTTTTTTAATTGTGGAACTGAGATATTTTTGTTTTAAAATCCATAACCCTCCTACAAAAATTTTAATATTAACTCGAAAATTTTCATTGAAAATATCTACTGTAATTATCTTAAATAAATTAATTTAAAATATTAATCTGCGAAATATTTAGTTTGGCATACAAATTTGTTATTGTTAAGCATATAAAATTAAAATGTAACTGCACATTTTATTTAAATTATATTAAACTCAATGTATAATATAATCCATTTATATACTATACGATCAAAAATTTTTCCAATAAAATTGTATTTCAATTAGCTATAAGGCTATATAAAATTTTTTAAGTTTTGTTTTTAGTTTGTTTTCGCCTTTTTAAGGTTAAAAACAGAAAAAAATATAATTTCTATAGGACGTTTATCTTCCAGATACTTGTAATAAGTGCAAACTTGTTTGGATGTAAAAAAGAATTTGTGTGCTAAAAAAAACATTTTTGAAAAAAAAAACTATTTTTGTGGTCAAAACAAATTGAGGTGAAATAAAAATTTGTGGTGAATGTTAAATATTATTCACCTCTATGCGTCGGGTGGAAAAATATGACGGCATATTTTATGCTCCAGACACTACTATGAATTTATACACCGATAAAAATCCATGCGTTATATATACGAAATCGACATACATTGTACGAAATATTTCGTTGTTTCCCACCATGAAAGGTGGATGAAAAAATATACGAAAATGTTCGATAGAGTTTTGCACAATGTACGAAAAGAATTTTATTTTTCGAAATAGTTTTTATATATTAAAAAGATTTTTTTGTTAAACACATGGTACACTAAAAAAAATCAATGAAATAATGATAACGATATCAGAACAAAAAATTTGTGTTAAATATAGTTATTCAGTACGATAGTTAATATCATTAGCCAAATCTCAAAATTTTGCTCATTATTATTTAAATAATTTATTTTGAAAACTGAAAGCTAAAATTTGTCTATTCTATTACAATTATACAATTATAACACGAAATGTTTTTGTTAGTTCCACAAAAGAACCTTTCACAGATATTACGCAAAAAGTGAATACGAATGATTTTGTTAGTTTCGTGAAATTTTAAAATTCTGCACTAAATTTATTTTCGTAAATGAAAGAAACTTTCTGGGAATTGACCACAAAAAATAGCTACATTCACATCACAAATTCGGTTGTCTCAACAGAATTTTATCCAATCGAATTGATTCGGTTGCGATACCTGAATTCGGTTGTGATAACCGAATTAATGTGGTTGCAGCAACCGAGTTTATTCGTTTGGATAAAATTTTAGAATTTTTATGAGAGTTTACGAAAGTTTTTTTAGTAAAAAGTTGCATGGATATTTTTGGGTGTATCAATATACAGTGTATTATACATCAATTTGTATGGAACATTTAGCGGTAACTTCACATTTTCACTCATAACTTTTGAAATTCTGGACCGATTTTGCAAATTTTAAATACCAAGTTTTCAGAAAAATGTAGATTAATCTTTATAAAAATGAGCAGACCTTATTTCATGTTCTAACCGTGATCGCCCTTTCAACAGACAGATAGACATCGCTAAATCGTTTTAAAAATCGAATAAGGATCAAGAATGTATATACATTATAGACCTATTACTTATTTTATTTTAAATGCATTTATTTCCCTATGTTTAATGTAAAATATTTCATTTTCGAATGAGATATTTTGAGATTAAATTGGATTTACTTAAATCGCATGACATATATTTTTAGTAAAATTTCCTAAAATGTAAGGAAAATAATGTAGACATCTGCGCATGTGAAATTATGTACGAATTTATATGTAAAAATATAGAATTATGTCTTATACGTATAAAAAATTTTATTGATGTTGGTTCATGTAGAATCAAATCTCAAACTAAAGTGTTAATTTTGTGTCATATATGGAATCTTACATCATTTAATGTCATATATAATTATATCTTGAATCGCAATATATACATATATAAGCATATCCTATATCATACACAAAACTATGTGTTTGTATTCTATGTATGCTTAGTGTTTTTCTCACTCTAACACACAATGTAAACCGGTTTTCAAGCAAAAGAAGAAAATTTTAGTTTGTGTGTGTGGTCAAGGGGAGATGTTATATGTGGGTGAGCTCGCGTGAAAGAAGAAAATTTATTTTAAAAATTAATTTTTTTTTCAATAAAGCAAATACTGTTTTGTTCCTGCAACCTGGTTTTGCATATATTAAAATAAACAACGACCTTGTTGTTTAAAAAAGGTTTTTTAGAAATGTTGTAAAATCCGTCAAAGTCCTGCATAAATATAATAATGAAGGTAAAAACAAACAAAAATTATAAATTTTAATCTAATATAACTAAAGCCGTATTTTTTATATCTTTTCAGAAAAAATTAAAAAAAAATATTCAAAAGTTCTACTCCAACTGTGATCTTATTTATAAGAATAATTCAACTGTGATATTTTAATTTTTCGAGATTTATTTTTGCATTTATTTTTAATTAATTAAATCTGTTTTGTGCCGTTCATTAAATGTCGTATAAAACCTGTGATGTGCATTTTTTAAAAATGATGTAAATTTGACGAGAAGACTAATTATTTAATAAAAAACGAATCCCTGAGGATGTCGGAAAATACCGACGAAACGTAGGAATACGAAAAATTAAATAAAAAATCTTTTATTTACGTTTAGAAAATTCATGACCTTGAAAGCCTGATTAGAATAACTCTAAAAAAAACACAAATTTAATTGAAAAGGGTCGAAATATATATATATATATATAAATCAAAAAACTCATCAAATCGTCTAACCAAAAGAGATGCATCTTTATTTATACCACTTAAATTTCGATATAGTGTCTATAAAAATTACTCTTCAGTAAAAATTAAAAATAACTTCATCAAAAATTAACCACCATCATCTGAAATTAAAAATCTAAAGTTATAAAAATATTATCAACTAATATAATTATTCTAATAATTTAATCCTGCCCAAATTTTAAAAGTGTTTTTTTTAATTTCGATTCCTAATTTCGAACTTTAGAAGACAGTTTTAATAAAAAGATATTTTAAAATAATTTAGAACAACTTATATGTCCCCAATAAAACATGTAATATTGTATTTATTTAACTCATATGCCTTTGTAGTTTTTAGTTTTAATTAAAATAAAATTTATTGAAGATAACAAAAGGAACAAAAAAAATAACATATCGCATCGTTTTTGTAATTTAGATAAAGAAATTCAAGGAAAAATTTAAAAATTTGCATAATAATTCATAAAAATTTTATAATAAATGTTTTACTTTTAAATTTTAAAAAAATTAAAACCGAAAGTTTATTTTTCGATCTTGTATTATAAATTATGATGTGAGCAAGATGATTTGAATTAGTTCAATTCTTCCAATTTTGTTTTTTACTTCTCATCGGGTAAATAAAACAATACGGGTAAAGCGTTGATCTTTTTCTTTACATTGGACGAAAATCAAAGAAGTTTTTCTTCATATTTATGCAGTTTTCCTTAAATATGGTGAAGCTTTATTCCTGAGTGTATAACATGTCCAGATTGCTAAGATGGTAGAGCCCTTGACTGACAACCTGGAGGCCCAGGTTCGAATCATGTGTAGACACATTTTATTAAAAACATTTGCAATATAATTATTTTTTCAAAATTTATTTTTATACTCATTATTTTTGTTTATACTAGTAACCAAACAGGTATCCACATATTTTTTGATATGTTTAGTAACGACATGTCATTTTTTACGCTACATGCACATATAAAATTAATGAGATTTGTAATGATAATTTTAAATACTTGCCATTAGCATATATGTACCCTATGCGGAATGAGTAGTCAATTGACCGAAAAGTGACTGGTTAAAGAAGGACTTGTCACAGGACTGGTATAATTTAATACTGCAGTGGGTTATGCAGTGTCAATTGTCGTAAAATTACCAATCCTGCGACTGGTAAACGGAGGACATACAACTTAACCAGAATGCTTATTAACAAGAAAAAGTCAGTTGTTAAAGTTTTTTAACTCCAAAGTTTTAAGACAAAAAAAGTATAAAGGCCAAAAACGGTTAGTCCTCCGACATGCCGCTTTTGCGACTGTCTTGTGGTATGCCCATCTTTGGTTAGTCCTGTGGCATGCCACTATGTGGTTTAAAGCAGGACAAATGACCCCCACCTATCACAAGCCCATGTTAAAGTTGCCAGTTGCTTACATATGGTAGGGTTTAGCTGAGGACCGGTCTCTGGTACGAATGGACCGATCATGTGGCACACGCAGGACCGGTCCCATTCGCCATAGGGTACTTATACAACTATTTAAATATATGGTAATTTTTTCTACAGTGGGTATATAATCACTTATATGGCTATGTTTTTGTACACTGGGCTTCTTTTGTGCTGCAGTAGCAGTTACTATGAGTACCCTCAACTTAAATCATTAAATTGTGGTGTAGGTTCATGTGAAAAATTATTTCTGTATGTGTGTGTGTGTTGGAATACAGAAAGTTAGCTTAGATATCAAGTAATAACTTTCCATTATACTAAGAATACTAAACTGCACCTGATGACCTTTTGAGTGTATGTGTTTTGTGTACATAAAAATGGTATTTTTTTTTATAGCTGGCACTAAGGGTCAAGAATTTGTTTTGTATCAAAAAACTATTTCTAGTTAGTGCTAATATCAGTAAGGGAATGTACCCCTAATGCTGTATAAAAAAACAACTAACGCAAGTATTCCAAATCCATTGACATCACCTGGCATACTCAAAGAAATAAGTAAGTGGAAAGGTTAGTAAAACTTTTTATAAAATTTTGGTTGTATCTATTCAGCATTAACTGTGTTGAACTAAAGTTTTACTAATATTTTAATAATGTTTTACTAATTTATTTTGCTAAAAACAAATGTGCTGATAAGCGCATTAATAGTGTGGACGACAACCAGAATTAAAAATATACGATGAATTAAGTAGATATCGCGGCATGTGAAGATGTAGCAAAGAAGAGGAAAATTATAGTAAAAAGTACAACTCTTGTAAGACATATGCAAATTAACCATGCAAATTTTTTGTTTCTGTTTTTCCTACATAAAACAATATTGCGGATGACACCAACTAAAATTTTGTGTTGTCACCAGCTTGTGAAAGTAATTAAAGACAAAATAAAATATCTAAAATTAATAAATATCAAATGTGTATTTGTAAACTAAAAAACCCCAAAAAGTTTGGAATTTAGCTCGTATTTGATTTTGATAGACTTATGGTATTTGACTATTTTTAACTGTTAATACATTATGTGTAAAATTTAAAAGTTAAAACAGATTATGGAATGCAGACAAAAATATGTTGTTTTTACAAATATTTCCAATTCTAAAGCATTTATAGAGTTTTTTACAAACAAATACTATGTAAGAACCTACACTTGTTTTCTAAATTTTAAGTTATAAAAAGAAAAAAAAAATAAAAATTCAAAATTAATAGTATTTTCTGTTACATACTGAAGGAAACGCTAATTATATATAAAAAAAAAACACACCCAGACAATGAGTGATATTTAAGTATTTCGTACTGCGTTAGTATTGTGTAGACGACGAGCGTTAAGCTATGTACAGACGGTTGTCAGATCTTAAAGTATTGTCAGAAAAATGTTCAGAAAATGTCTAACAACAGTGTGAACTTACAACTTTTGTCTTGCAACATTGTCAGGAAAAGCATTGTCTGTATATTGTAAGACAAAAATAATATCAGACATCTGACATTCGTGTGAACACTCTACGTTGCCATTGTCAGATAATGGCAAGATATTGTAAACTATTTTTTATTGGCAGACGTGTTTAAATTAATGCATCTGACAATGGCAGTATTGTCACAGAAATATTTCCATTGGCGACACTGTCCATAAATAATGAAAACAAAAAACAAAAGTTCATATTAATAATATTAAAAATCAAAAGTTAAACAAAATAGGAAATCAAATTAAATAAAAAAATGGATGGCGACATTTCCATTAATGAAACCTGCGTCAAAGATTGCAGCTATGAGCCAACTGACTTGATGTTTCGTACCCAGTCGCCAAGAGGCTCCCAGTCGCCAACAGGCTCTAAAGCTGGGAAAAAACCAACACCCAAAGAAAGATCCTACCGCAAAAAGGTGGAATCCCGTGTGGTTACACGAAAGTATTTTCAAACGTATCGGGGAAGTTGAGGTACGGCGAAGTTTATGGGATGCTGGTTGCACTAAGTATAAGCTTCCCAAAGATATTTCATGGCAAGAACTGACAATTTTCGTTGGCAGTTAAATTTATTGTTTGACAATTGTCTGACAATGAAATTGAAAGGTTTTCTTACAATCGCCTGAACTGACAATTTATCTTTTGCTAAAATGTTTCATTGTCAATACATTGCCAGCACATTGTCAGATATTACAATTGTAAGATCTGTACATAGCTTTAGTAGTACAAACCAAATTTTTTGTTGTGTACTTTGGAGAAATACATCATGAAAACAAATGGGTCATATTTAATACATAATAAAAATAGATTGTATGTGTTGCATTCCGGATCTTAGTGTTTTAATTTTATTTTCAATAAATTTAATATGAAACAATTCAATTCTTAGTAAAATAGAAAAAATTATTATATTATATTATTATTATTATTTTTTATTTTCGTTTGCCAGAAATGTCACATTTTATTTTGTTCTGAAAAAAAAAAACCACACACAAAAAGTACAGAAGAAAATTTAAAAACTCAATATGGTTATTTTTTTTTATTGAGGTTTTAAAAAATTATAAGTTTTCATAGAGATTTTTAAGTACGCCATTCCCTGTTTTACCATAAAAACTTAGTGGCAAACCGCGTAGCCATGTTTCCGATGTAATTATGGAACAAATACAAAAAAAAAATTTCCTTAAAACAAACTGAGTATTTTATATCTCTATTTTAAACATAATAAAATATAATTTGAAACAAAACTTCAATGGTTTTATTAGCGAGTCAATTTAGAGTTAGAATGCTCTCTTTTTTGAAATAAAATCAGTTTTTTAGATTCTGCGACTTAAAATCTAGCTTTCAACAACATTAAAAACAATAATTGTTTATTTCGTAGTTAATGATATGTTCATTGAACAATAATGGCCATTTTTTCTAAGTCAACGATATATAAATTAATACTCATATACAATCACATATGAAGTCAACATAATGAAATTAATAGCATATATGGAACAATATTTAGCATATATTTCAATACATGATATTGCATGTATGAACCCGATATATGAAACAATATATGCTCATAAATGGAGGTCATGCATGTTCATATATTACCATATATTGTAAAAAAATAATCAACATGAATGTCGTTCAAAGCATGATTGGAGGTATCAAGTATAAAATACGCCAAATAGAAGAGCGCTCTACAAAAAACGCATTAATAATTTATGGTCTATATTGTGTTAAAAACGCAACTACTTTTTCAAGAGAAATAATTATTTTTTAACTATAAGCATTTAAAAATTGCCCAACTACTAAATTGACATACACTCAAAAAACTGGTTAGTAAAGTCAGCAAAAAATTTTGCTCAGTCAGCAAAGTTTTAGTCAGGAGGAGGATGCTTGCAAAAAGTAGCTAATGTCAGCTAAATCTTTTGCTGAAAATCAGCGAGCTGATTTTTTTGCAACAAAATTAGTAGATTCAGCAAAAGTTTTGCTACACTTAGAAGATTAGAAAATTTAAAACTCCCTCTGCACTAAAATTTTTGCTGAATATTAGAAGACTGAAAAAAAACTAAAAAATTGGTTAGAAAGATTCTAATTTAGTTAATTTATTTGCTTGAAAACTCATAAAAAACTCATTTTTGTGATTGATTTAAAATAATTTGCAATACAAATATAAAAATGTTCATACTCCCGAAATAACGACATGAATTAATGTAATATTCAAAAATAGAAATAATTATATATAACATAAACAAAATTATGTTTCAACTACTTAATCCATGGTTGTCTAAATGATGCCTATATTGTAAAGGAACGCAAATGCTGCAGATAATTATAGAAACGAAACGACATAATAACAAAATAAATATACATACAGTGAACTCTCAAAAACGTGTAACTAGTTTTTGCAAGGGTGTGTCGCGTTTCTCATTTTACTACAGAATTGATCCACTTAGAATAAATTCTATTCCAAGTACTTCAAAGCCAATCATTATGTTGATTATTAAACAAAAAAATAAAATATGCAAAGATTTTATATATTTTTCTCCTAAAAAATTCTGAAATTCAAACATACATTTTTAGAAAAAATTTTTTAAATATTCAGACACTTGACTATAGAATAATATTAACACTTTAAGAAATTTTTCGTATTAGAAAACTTCCTAATTCTGGGACTTTTTTAAATAGACCAAAAACAATCAGAATCAAAAACAATTTTTGCATACCCAAATTATTGATTTAATACGTTTTTTGATGTTTAACAGTTCTTAATTACTAATGCATTTACTATAAAATTACTGCTAATTCTATTAAATTTTATCTATACGTTTTAAAACAATTTTGATATAAAAAATTCTTAAATTCGGAGATACAGGAAAAGAGTTAAAAGTTTTTCTGTTCCACGTTTGAAAAGGTGTGTACTATAAGAACGTGGTTAAATTATTATTGGGGATTCCCCAAATTACTAAATATTAAAGAAATAGAAATATTCTTATAAAAAAAACGTGTTCACGTTTTAGTTGCTATTGAACTTGGTTCACGTTTTGGGAATAGCCAATTGTAAGAAAATTGTTCATGTTTCTGGGACGTTCATGTACATGGATGTTCATGTTTATGCGAGTCCATTGTACAACCCTTTTTTTTTTGCAATAAGAAAAACGAAACATAAAAATTCTAACTGAGATGTGTGTCTTTGTCTTTCGCTTTAGTCTGTCTACCTGTTGTATATTTGTTTGCAATTTGACCACACTAGATTATAATTCTCTATAAATATTTGGTTTACAAATACACATTTAATCTTTATTAAATTTAAATATTTTATTTTGTCTTTCATTTAATAAATAGATAATTACTTTCACAAGTCGGTGACAACGCAAATTTAAGTTGTTTCAATCCAAAATTTTGTTTTATGTCTAAAAAAAACAGATACAAAAATCTTCCATGTTATGGCATAAAGGCCTTCTCTATATAAATTAATTTCCTATGGTTTTCCATTCTATCTGGTAAAAACCGTTAAAGCTTTTTGACAAATCGTAGTTACAATGTTTTTATTAACTCTTCATACTCAGAAAACTACAATATTGATGCTGGTGTTCCTCAAGGCTCTGTCTTGGGCCATTGTTGTACACTTAGAATACTATGTAGGTAAAGACCACTGCAATTGTAGTTGAAAACAAATGAAATTTCACATAAAGAAAGGACAACTTACGCTTCGGTAAATTCAACTAACATTGTCATTTTTTTTTAATGTTCTAAAAATTACTAACAATTGTAGTAAAAACGAACTAATATGTTATTAAAAAATAATAAAACATTTATATATTTTTTTTTTTGAGTTTTTTAAATAACAAAATACAACTGTTAAAAATGAATATAAATCATAAAACAGTCATTTGATGTGGTTTTTTTTTTTTTACTGAACTACAAGATTAGTAAATATTTTAATTTGTTCTACAAATTACTGTATACAACCCAAACAACTACATATTTTTAAAGCAGAAGTTCCCTGAGTGTACATTTGATATTGTGCAGACGTTCATAAAGTCATGTATGCTTTTATGCTGACGATACTGCAATTACTCTGCAATTTACTCTACTTTACAATTTGCTCTGATGTATCACCAAAAAATTCTTGATAATATACAATATGCTCTTAACAGACCTTTTTCAATATTTTGTTAAATGGAAAATTAAAAAAATGCTGGAAAATCATAAGCTATCTTCTTTACAAGGAAAGAAAGTTCTTGTAGCCTTAGGCAGTTCAAATTATCTTTGAACGGTGTCTATTCCCTGGTCTAACAATGTAAATATTGGGAGTTTTTCTAGACCGTCGTTTAACTTTTAATGAACACTCCAGTCATATAATCAGAAAATTTATTTTTGTCATTAAAATGTTATACCCGTAATTAATAGAAAGTCCAATCTCAACACAGATAATAAAATAACCATTGTCAAGACAATTTTTCAGGCTATAGCTCTATATGCATGTCCAGTTTGGGAAACATGTGCAGCAACATATGTTAAGAAAACTCAAATCAGCCAGAATAAACTTCTCAAAATGGTTGTGAACTTACCTTGGCACTATTCTACACAATGTTTACATCGTCTTTGTAATGTAGAATATATGCGTATTCAAGCTGTAATAAACAAATTTCAAAGTTCATGTAATCAATCAAACAATGATTACATTTCTAATTTATATTAGGTCCAAAACAAATTCTCATTTATCACATTATTGTTGATTTTCTTTTTTTTTCTCAGATATATAAAACCGCTTCTATCATACTTTATTAATTTATTGAAATTTTTTATATCATAATTAATTTCCTGCTCCTATTCAATTTATTACAAATCATTTGCATGTTCATTAACTGAAAACTATTGTTATAGATGTAAGGTATGTAGCTTTAACCAGCTCTCTTTAGATTTATTTTACTTATGTTTTTATGAAATGATTTAAAAAATTAAAAAATAACATGTATTTTATTTTTTCTTGACGAGCATTAACAAACTTTGTAAATGAAGATTAATTAAAACCGTCTGGCCGCACTGTTTGAAATGTCATATTTTGGTACAAAAAAAAAAACGAAAGGTACAGGCCAAAATTGGCAACATTTGCTTTTAATTGACAATTTTCGCATTTGTGCGTTTAATGTCTTAATTAATTCTCAAAGATTTCAAAATCTCCTATAAAATAGTTATTTTCTTAATAAGATTTCTCCCAAAATATAGTAGTTCAAATGATTTTAAAAAAGTAAATTTTTTTATAAAATGGGACTATTGTGCATTGTTTGAGAGTACGGTATGTGACACATGCACACACAAATATATATATGTAACAATATAAATAAAACAAAACCACAGAGAAAAAAGATATGAAAGTTTTGTTGAGGTTTTTTCATTAGATTTTTATCCTCTGTTTTTATTGTTATGCATTACGATGTCCCTT
>CM037853.1:55095570-55118201 GCA_021234595.1 Delia radicum
AAAATTAAGCAAACTTTAATGAAAACTTTAAACTTTTGTTTAATTTTGACAAATATTCACTTTTCATGTGGGAGCTGTGGTGTAGTGGTTAGCGCTTGGACTGTTACACAGATGGTCGCGGGTGCGATTCCCGGTGATGGCAACATCAATTTAGAAAAATAATATGTATTAGTTTTCTATCCCTCATATGAATCGCACCTCCCACCTTCGGTGTTCCCATAGCACTTAACCCCACCGAAGAAAAATAATGAATCAGGGCTATGTACCAAAAAGCTCCAATAAGTTCGACAACTCTCCATCAGGTGGCGAGCACCAACTGTTCTGTGACTTATCATCTCGCGCAATTACAGTGTTGCTATGCTTAAAGCCATTCATCTTTCCCCACCTTTCATCTCTCCACTATCCAATTTCCAAAGAAAGCAACACATTATAAATAGGAAGAACTTCCGTCGGTCCACACACAAATATGAATTATAATTTTTTGAATTTATTGTTTTCTGTGCGATGTTATTTCGATCAGCTAAAGATTATGAAAATATTTCTAAAATTAATGGAAAAAAATTAGAATACCATTCAATAATAAATAAAACACAGAAAAAGTTAGTATACATTTTGTTCTTTAACTACAACCACTATACTATAAAATAGCAATCGACGTCTCAATCAATTAGGAATTTAAAAAATGTTTTAATTAAAAAAAAATAATAAAAACGTTTTTTATCAAATTTATGCGACATTTTTGATTCTAGGCTAAAGTGATTAGTGATATCCGCTGAAGTCAAAATTCCATATCTGAATAATTTTGAGTATATTAAAAGAAAAAGTGAATAAAAAATATAAAATTTCGGACTGTGAGAATTTACTTATATTTAAACCTATAGAAGGTTTGAAAAAACAGATTTTGTATTTTTAACTCAAATATTAACACACTTTTGAAAATACACTTTTTTTAAAAAAAAATTGGGGATTTTCTGCCCAAATTTGGCACGGGTTAGCGATTTCTTCCATTTGGAACCATTTGTAATAAAACTGAAACGTACATACAAACAAATTTTTTTTTAGGGACATCCTAATTTTATTAATTTATACAAATGTTATACATATAAAAAAAAATCGAAAGCATTCTAGACACAATTTTAAGTTGTCATACAGATTTTTTTTAAAGTTTTTTTTTTTATTAAATCCTTTTATACGTCAGGACAAATACATTATAATATATTGCTTATTTCACCAGAAGGTTAACAAATAACATATAAAATGTCATAATATTTAAAAAACCACAGACATAATCTAACTAGTCATGTGGTTACCAAATTTCTAATGAAAAAACAAATAATGAATGACACCACAATAACACGTGTGTTTTTATCAATTTATGAGGTTAAAAATATTTTGATATTAAAATTAAATGACAAAGTAAAAAATAATTTACAAATGTGGTCTAAATAGTTTTTGTTATGAAAATTTAAATGTTGAAAAACGAGATTCACAAATTTTACATTATTAAAAGCTGAGTTTATGAATTGGAAACTTTAAAAATTATTTATATTATTGCTGAAATTTTAAAAAGTGTTGGCTAAGCAAGTTTAATAAAAAATGTAATAAAATTTGTGCTAATATAAATATGTAATTGAAGGTTGAACTCAAAAATCCTTTTTGATTAAATTTACAAGTCCTTCAAAGATTTGATAACCAACTTAATTTTTGAGTGTATATGAGCTACTTCAAAAATTTTCATTACCTGTTGGCACTCATTAAAAAATATACCATATAGATAGTTGAAAACTCAGCTACGACATCAGAAAATAGTACCTGAATTTTCGCCAGCAGAATTTTCAATTAAGTTGTTAAATTTGGGTAACCTAATCTGCAGAAGAACTAAATTTTAGTTGACACCTGTAGATCAAATAACTAAGCCTTACGCTACACTCAGGGATATAGCCCCCATAAATTAATTTAGGTTTTTTTTTTGAAAAAATGCATGTAAGTTTTATTTTCGAGATTTTAAAGTATTTTGAGTAGAGATGTGTACTTGAGTAAATTTTACTAACTCACGCTTACGAGCGAAAAATTCCAATACCTCATAATCACTCAAGAAATTTTACAATCACAATCTATAGAAAATATATACAGACTGGGATGTCCCTTAATGGTTCTTTTCTGTCCATAGGGCCATTCATGGGCATACTGCAGTATATTTTTACCGCATTACGATTGGTAGTAATCAGTAACATGTTACTGATTACTGAAAAAGACAATGCAGTAACCAGTAAATTTTTACTGATGACTGAAAAAATTTCAGTAATCAGTAAAATGTTAACAAAACAAATTTATTAAATTGCATCACAACTTTTGTTAAAAAAAAAAATGGTTAAAAAGTCAAAAATGTGCCCTTGGGTTATCAAATTTCAATCATATTTTTATATTCCGAGTCTTTATGAACCCACTTAAAAATTAACGTTTTCAGTTTTTCAAAATATCAAAAAATTGGCCGACAAACTATTTTTATTGATATTATATATTATTAGCTTTTCTTAACACAAGCACTTCAAAATTTACATCGCTGAGGTTTTTGTCTTCTGGAACGATTCACAGTTCCAGCAAATAAAAACAATCGTTCTACAGGTGCAGATGAGGGTAATGCAGTATATTGTATTTGAGAAATACGTTTTTAATGGCAATGTGATTATTTAGGCAATTTGTTGTTGTGTCTTGTTCGACCAGATATAAAACTGTTTCCCGGAGATAATTCACCGAGTCACTGGAATCACACTGTACGCTAACATCTGTTTAAGAAAAGTAGATACAACACATATATTAATAAAAATGTTTAGCGTAAAATTAAGGGTAAAAAATTTACCATTACCCAAAATCTAGAAATGAATTTTGGCTTGTTGCAGGTAATGCAGAGAAACAATAATGCAAACAAATTTCAAAATTATAACTACACGCAAAAAATAAAAAGTGTATTTTTATCGAACTACTTAGGTAAAATACAACTTGAAAAGTATTTTGTAAGAGTTAATAAAAAAAAGTAATATAAATTTATACATTTTTCGTTTTTGTTAACTTTCCATAGTTTTTGTTTCATTCCATTCTGAAGCAATTCAGAATTTGTTAAGTTACCTAAGTTTTTTCTTTTGTAACTTATCTAAGAAAATATAATTTTTAATTTATTGTGTAACTAACCAAACAAATTTTCAAGTTGTATTTTACTTAAGTACTTCGATTATAATACACTTTTAATTTTTTGCGTGTGGGCATATATTTTTGTAACACTCATTTTTATTTGGTATATTTAATTGCTATTAGGTGCCTAAATGATTTATTGGTACAAATTTACTCATTACTTAATTTTTTCAGTAATCAGTAAATAAATACTGGTTACTGCAATTTTTTTTCAGTAATCAGTAAAACGTTACTGGTTACTGTAGTTTTCTTTCAGTAATCAGTAACAGGTAATGAAAATTACGTTGCAGTAATTACGTTGGTAATGAAAATTACGTTGCAGTAACTAGTCATTTTTTTTTTACTGGAATTTTACTGGTACTGCATTGTCCCTATCTATGCCTAGGGCATTGAGAGTTAAATTTTTTTTTTAATAACAGTAAAGATATTTATAGTCTTAATAAATTTAAGTGATATTTTCCCGAAAACTATGCAAAACTTTGATGAAAACATTTAAATTTTTGAGAGAATAAGCTATTTTCATAAAATGTCATGGAAAGGAGTCACTGCGAATACAAACTCGAATTATCATTTTTTCAATTTATTTTTTTCCGTAACAACAACTATACTATATTATAAAAGCAGCAAACGACATTTGAAAATTAAGTATTTTAAAAAATCTTTCAAAGTAAGTTAAAAAAAAAGACGTTTCTTCTCAAATTCGTGGATCATTTTGGACGCCTGGCTAAAGTGGGTTAGTGACATCCGATGAAGTCAGAATTCCATACCTGTTTAATTTTGAGTATATTAAGCTAATAAATGAAATAAAAATAAATTTTTTTTTGTTGAGTTGTTAATAAAGTTCCAAGAAAATTTTAAAGAAAGATACTTTCATGTATATTTGACACTGACAATTTTATAAGTTTGTTCATTAAATATGCATTGGTTGCGTATGAGCTATATTAAATTCATTTTGTATTGTAATAATAAGTATACGCCAAGTTGCTTCGTATATAAGAACTAAGCTAGTTAACTGAAATTTAAATAATTGCTAATAGGGAAGGACGCCAAATGAGATTGATATTTTAAAATCCCGCGATTTTTCAAGTCTCGATACAAAGGGATTTTTAGGGATGTCGGTATTTTTTGAAATGCCCGAATTTTTCATTATTCTGGTATTTGTTTATGTTATCGAAAAAAAATTTGTTCTCATAACTAAACCATTCGATTGGCAACAATTTGATTGTCAGCACGAATCTGTTTTCTGTGTGCACATTTCGCAGAAGAATTTCTGTTATTTTGATGGTAAAAATATTACGAAAACAGGAAACTCACGGATGGTAACCGATTTGATTCGGTTATCGGTAATAGTGACGGTATTTTTTTTTTTAGATTTTTTTTTTTCAGATTTAACACACACTCACGCGTAATCACGCGTGATTAACTCAAATTCACGAAATTAAATCTTATGGGAAGAACATAAAACATTAAAATTAAGATACATTGTAATTGAGTTAAAAATGTATGCCTCTGAATACGAAATTTTGACATATATTTTTTTTTTTAAAACCAGAAATAAAAAATCGGCAAAAAACACTAAGAAAATATTTATGAAAAGCAAAAAAAAAAAAAAAATTCGTCGCTAAGTGTGCACTCACGCAAAAATTTGACTAATGCACACTCACTCACGAAGATTTTTTTCCTACTAACACTCACTCACGTTCACGTGAGTAAAATTAGGTTTCACTTACACTCACGCATGATTAACGTGAATCACAAAAAATTCAGTTCATATGAACATCTCTAGTTTTGAGCTTTTCTAACGATTACACAGTACAACACATGATTTTGGGACTCATTTCTGCGAATTGCACGTGAAAGTAGCCCCAAAAGTAAGAACTTCTGCATCAATCGTTTTGTCAAGTTGGCTACAGTAATAACTTTTACTTTTAGCACTTTTTCTATATCTTAACACGGTTATATTTCGGTATACCGTACGGAATATCTCTTTTGTGTCTCAAGCAAAGCTAAGAATATTGAATAGGAGAAAAAAATGCGGAACAATAATGCGCAAAAAAAGTGCATCCGGTGCCTTAAAAATCGCAAAAATGCCTATTTTTCCAAATTTTTCACCTTTTTTTCGCATTAACTGGATAACAAATGCCCAAATGTGCTGTTTTTTCTTTATAAATTTTATTTTGCATGAAAATAAAAATTAATATTCATATTACAGCTATTCTAACACAGAAAATATGATATTTTTGTATGTTATCTATGCATGGAAACAAAATTTAGAACCTTTTCAATAAAAATCTCATATTTTCTCATATTTATTGAGCAAAATGGGGAAAAAATGGGAATTTTTGCGAATTTTAAGGCACCATATGCACTTTTTTCGGGCAGGATTGTTCCGCTTTTTTTTTCTCGTATTCAATATCTACAACTTTGCTTCAGACACAAAAAGAGATATTCCGTACGGTATACCGATATATAATCGTGTTAAAATATAGAAAATGTGCTAAAAATTCGCCTTGAGCCAAAAAATTCGTATGGCCATTAAATTATTACTGTAGCCAACTTGACAAAACGAATGATGCAGAAGTTCTTATTTTGGGGCTACTTTCACGTGCAATTCGCAGAATTGAGTCCCAAAATCATGTGTTGAAAAATGTTGTACTGTGTTAGGAAACTAATTAGGAGTCTCAAAACTTAACAATTTGATGATAATAATGAACTTGCAAAATTTTTTCTAATCTTTATTCAAAATCTTCTGGGTAAACATTTGTATACACTAATAGAAAAAATTTGTAAACATTTTTATATTTAAACTACTAATAAAATTTTCAAAATTAGGCGCAGGAAAAACTGCTGAAATGCAATAGCCAATATTAGAAAGATAAGAATAGCAAATAAATCTGTTAAGTTTACAAAATTTTTGTTATATTTTAGTTAAATTTTAGTTAATTGAAAATTACAAATTAATCTGCTAAATATTAGTCGACAAAAATAAGCCCAGAAAATGTAAGATATTCAAAGTTTTTTTTATGCTAATAAAAATCTGTTCTTTTGAAACCAGAGGTCTACAACTTTATATTAAATATTTCGGTTAATTTGACGATGCTCCAATGAATCAATAGAGTTGGATACACTACTGTCATTGATAAGCTTCACCGCCCTCCCCTGAACACGGTCCAGAAGCTTCAGAATAGACACTGAAGCCCCTGCCCATATATGAGAGTTGTGTTCCATTTTCGGCCGGATATAGCTGGTATAAATAGCAAGGAGATCGGATGGAGTGAAGTAAGTCTTGCACCGTTTCAGAAACCTAGACACTTGAATGGATCTTTCGACACTTGAAATACATGCTTATTCCAGCGGATTCTCATGCCCAGAACATCAAGAGTATCCGATTCATCAATAACTATACCATCCATAGCTACAGATGACAATGTTAATTCCACAGCCTGTCTGTGGGTTAACATACAACATTGGGTCTTGCGCGCATTAAAATCGACCTTATTCGCGCGACCCCACTCAGAGATTGTAGAAAGGTCTTGATTAAGTGTGTCATTCATGTTCTGCCGCATGCCCTCTATCTCCAAAGAGCTTGGCCTGTGATCGAATGAAAATGAATGACAAATGTTGCTGTCATCTGCAAAGGAGTAGATAGGATTGAAGGTCTGACCAAGAAAGTCATTAATAAAAATAAGAAGAAGAATAAGATTTAAAGGAAAACAACAGGACAATTTGGAACCACTTTAAAAGACTTTTATTATAACTTTTTTTATGAGTGTATCTCATGATTTAACATCGGATAACACATACTCCAAGTGTTATTCATGTCATACAAAATTTGGTTTTGAAAATATTTTACCTCAAAGTATCGAACATTTTTGAAATTCCTCATGTATACATAAGTATTTGCCATTACTATTAATTTATGTAAAACCTTAGTGTAGACGTCTTGTGTATCACTAAAACTTATTTTTATAAACAAAAAAACTTTAAACATAAATAAAATAAAGTCTTTTGATTTAATCTGTGATACTGCATTTGTCTTTTATTTTATGTTTTCTTTTGAAATGATCATTATACTCGTACTAACTTGAACACTTTCTTTGCAACAAACACGCGCCAGTCATATAAAAACAATAATATATTTATTTTTTTTTTCTTTAAACAAAAACAAACTTATATTACATATACAACATCCCTTGTATACCGCGGTTTCATTTATCACGGTTTCTTTTCAATGCGGTTTTCTCTCTTTTCATACGGGGTTTTGGGGTTTCACTCTTTTCATATACAGGATAATTCGAATAACGCGGTTTTTTATGGAATGTTTTAGTGTAACGATATTACCGCGTTATACGAGGAAAAACTTTACTATATATGATGTATTTTACACCTGGTGTGCAGTAGGATGTCCTTTAAAAAACGATTTGTTGATTTTCGTTCATTACACCTCCTGTTTTATGGCCGAATGTTTGTTGAAAATGGCCCACTGTTGAAAAATTGTCTATTTTTTTATAAAATATTCCCAAATTTTAGTGCTGAAGTAAACCTTAAATGTTATATCTTTCGTTAAGTTTTCACCAAATTACCCAGTCAGAAAAAAACAAACGGACCACTGCTGGCAAAGCACTTTAGCAAGTGGTATAATTGCTGGCAACAGGTGCTTTCCCAATCTCAAAACTCTAACATCATTAAAGAAAACGTACGTCTGCTCCAAAGCACTGGGGAAAGAAAATTTCCAACGTTGGTAAAACCACGATATAGATTTTCTAAAAATTTGTTTTCCAAAATAAAATTGAAAGACCATAACCAAGTGTTTGATTACTAAGAAAACACTTGGTTATGGCAAAATTGATAATTAATAGGTTTTTGTTATAACTCTGCCGATTCTGGAGGCTCTAGTTTTCTAAAACTTCGTTCTCTGATGAGATCTTTAGTCACGTCGAAATTCTAATAGCAACCTTGCTAATATGTGTGATTTGCTTTATGTTTGTAAATATACGGAGGTTGAAAGCTTGTTATAAATTAAAAATAAAAAAGTTAGTTTATAATTTTTCTAGTCCCGTCTGGATTCGAACCCTGGCCACCGACAGCTTGATAGCTTGAACGGAAGTAAATGATAACTGATGGATAGCAGTTGGCTGTTCAAATTTTTCAGCACTGAAATAAGGTTTGATGTAAGAGACTTGCCAACGTTGGGAAAACAAAAAAAAAGTTATTCTTAAAAGATATTTTCCAGAAACAAAAAAATTAATTTTATATGAATAAAATATTAAGAAGTATAAAAAAATCGACTACAAACTTTTATAAACAAAGCATAATAATTGTTATAAAATAAATGATTAACCAGAGGTTAGACTATTCAGCCGTTGGCAATTTCTGACTGGATAGCACTGGGAAAACACATTTTCCCTATGTTGGCATAGCGGTCTCAGCCATTTCTTTGCCAATTAGTTTTTCGGTAGACCACAGAAATAATTGTAAAACAAATACTGGCGAAACGATTTTGGGAAAAGCTGGTAAAGCGTCTTAAACAAGTGTTCTGTCAGTAGTTTATTTAGAATTTCTCGGTTAGCCAGTGGTTTAGCATAGCTTATTTTGTATACCGCTGGCGGTTTCTGACTAAGTAACAAGCTGAACATTTTGTTATGGCTAATTACTTTTCGGGTGATGCCGGATTGACATTAAATGAAGTTATTGGGATGCTGAAAAGAGCATTAACAATAAGGATAAGCTTAATTATTTAATAACTTGAAACCACATTTTTTCTAATTTCTAATAAGTATACTAATAACTAAATATTTTGGTAACCACATATTATTTGTTTTTTTTTTTTTTGTAATGCAGCGGGTAAGCGAGTGTAAAAAGTTTGTGCTCTGTTTCATTAAGTAAATATGTAGTTTTTCATTTAATTCGCATTTTTTTATAAAACTAAAATGTAATACCGCAAATATAATTTATACCACCCTTTTTTTTTTTTTTGTTTCGGTCGGTGTACATTCTTCCTTTCCTAAATCTGTTCAAAATATCCTATGTATTTCGCAAAAAAAACTGTCCAAATTGAATAATATTTGAGGCCTAAAAGGTTAATACTGTAATCAATATTACACGTCATAGAATTTAAGAAAATTTTAAATTATTACTAGCCACTATAGCTCTTCGCATTTGAAAATGATAATTTTTTTCGTTTTCACCATTTAAATTAAATTTTTTAAAAATTTATAATTCTGGAAAATTTAAAAAAAACACACTTTTTGGAACTGATCAAATTTGGTGCCAACAAAATTAATCGAATTAACATTGGAATTTTATTGTTATAATATTAAAAGAATGAGAAAACAAATTTTTTCTTAGAACTTTTTTCTGTGAAAGATAGTTTTAACAGAAGCAAATACTCAGGTAGTTTGTTTGTGTTAACATAGTAAATAGTTCGATCTATTCAAATATATAAACTTTTATCAAATCATTGAAAATATTCTTTATAAATGAACAAAATTTAGTTTCTCCTTAATATATGTGTATTTTAAAGGGCCTTTTGCAGGTATATTACTTGAACACATTTATTGCTAACACAACCCAGTTAGTACTGAATACCTCATATATACTTTATCTCAAACCTTATGTTCTACTTTATTGTTTGCTATTTTAATCTGGATTTCTTTACAAAAAGTTATACTTATTTGCAAGAACAATAAAAACAAAAATATAGTGAACTTTACAATTTTTATAATGAGGTTATTGAACTGGGTAATTTATGGTACAGTTTTGTAAGTATATCCATTAAGCCATCTTAATGCACTCTTGGGTCCATTGCGAGTAGAAAACTATTAAAACTTAAAATAATATTTTCTTTAAAAATCAGTTTCATATCCTTATGTGCCAATTGTGTAGGTGTTGCTTTAAATTATCGTCATGTTGAAATGGGTTAACATTTGTTATAAAAGTTGTTTATTGATTTTTTTTTTTTGAAAAACTCAAGTTAAGGCTAGTATACACGATCAATATTATTTATCCGTCTATAAAATATCAACTAATCAGATTATTTTATATTAAAATACTCTGATCTGTTTGGTTGAATTTAAAATAATTTATTAATAATTTTGATTTAGAACTTTTCTTAAAAAGCAAACAAAATAAAAACTTAAAGCTCCATACGTTGATGAAATATGTGACATATTTTGCATTTATTCAATAGCAAGACAGAGGTTAGCACTAGGGCAAAGAATTTCATCCAAATGTATGTTATATATAATAAATGCTACTGACTAGTAGTGTCCGACCGAACAGTTCGGCCAGAAAATGCATTTGGTCTGTTTTCGGTATTTTAAAGCATTATGAGCAAATTTGGCGGATGGAAAAATGTTTATTGGGCTGATTAGATGCTATTTTGAGTGTCAAATTTGAAAAAAAGTCTGTAGTTAAGCAATGAATTCACTCAGAAAGTTTGGCCAAATCGAAAATAGTTCGGCGGCCGATCTTTAGACTTTATAGCTAAACTTCGGCTTTTCTCTTAAATTTTATACACAAAATCGAATTAAATCGGCTCAACAAACATGTTTACAATACCAAAATTTGTCATCATTGACTCTAGATATCAAAAAACCGACAAAATACAGTTTTTGGCCGAACTGTTCGGTCGGACACTACTGACTAGCACAATATTGATTTTGACAAAGTACTTTTCCGAATCAAAGATTTTTCACCAAAATGGCACACTCAGGACACATCTGCTTTAAAAATATGTAGTTGTTTGGGTTGTAATACAGTTTCTTTATTTTTAATGTAAGTGTCAGTCATTTATAGAACAAATTAAATTTTTTACTAACCTTGTAGTTCATTTAAAAAAAACAAACCACATCAAATGACTTGACTGCTTTATGATTTTACATTAATTTTTTTACAGTTGCTTCTTGTTATTTAAAAAAATAATATGGTTGTTTATTTTTTACTACCATGTGGTTAATTTTTATTTCAATTGTTGCTCATTTGAACATTTGTTGAACATTAAAAAACAACTTACAATATTAGTTGAATTAACCGTAATGTGAGTCGTCCTTCCTTGAAATGAAATTTCATTTGTTTTCAACTACATTTGCAGTGCTCTTTTACTACATAGTATTCTAAGTGCATGGATTTGTTGTGACATATTTTTGCATATTTTTTTATAAATGCATATTTTTGCATATTTAGCAGTAAATACATATTTAGAATTTTTTTTTTGTATATTTTGAATATTTTTAATGTAATTGCATATTTGGTAAATAAGTTTTAAATAAAAATAAACAAAAGAAAACATTTCTAACCCTGAACATAGCATCGAGTTGTCATTTGTTTGACATTTATATTAGATTTAATTTTTGAACCAAAAATACAAAAATTGAAAGAGCATATTTTTTTTATATTTAGTGCATATTTTTGAATTTTTAGCGCCAATTTTCATTTTTAAGTTGCATGAAATTCCTTCCGAATCATGTGGAGACAAATTTTATTAAAAACAAATACAAATATAGTTTTTTTTCTCAAAACTTATTTTTATACTCATTATTTTTGTTTATACTAGTAGCCAAAAGGTAACAACATATTTTTTGATATGTTTTGTAATGACATGTTATTCTTTTACGCGACATGCCCATTTAAAATTAATGAGATTTGTAATGATAATTTTAAATACTTGCCATTAGCAAATATGTACTTATACAAATACTTAAATATATGGTAATTTTTTTCTACACTGGGTTTATAATCACTTATATGACTATGTTTTTGTACACTGGGCTTCTTTTGTGCTGCAGTAGTAGTTACTATGAGTACCATCAACTTAAATCATTAAAATTGTGGTGTAGGTTCATGTGAAAAATTATTTCTGTATGTGTGTGTGTGTTGGAATACAGAAAGTTAGCTTAGATATCAAGTAATAACTTTCCATTATACTAAGAATACTAAACTGCACCTGATGACCTTTTTGAGTGTATGTGTTTTGTGTACATAAAAATGGTATTTTTTTTTATAGCTGGCACTAAGGGTCAAGAATTTGTTTTGTATCAAAAAACTATTTCTAGTTAGTGCTAATATCAGTAAGGGAATGTACCCTAATGCTATATAAAAAAACAACTAACGCAAGTATTCCAAATCCATTGACATCACCTGGCATACTCAAAGAAATAAGTAAGTGGAAAGCTTAGTAAAACTTTTTATAAATCAAGTATATTTATTATTTTTCAGCAAATTTTTTGCTAAAATTTTGGTTGTATCTATTCAGCACTTAACTGTGTTGAACTAAAGTTTTACTAATATTTTACCAATGTTTTACTAATTTATTTTGCTAAAAACAAATGTGCTGATAAGCGCATTAATAGTGTGGACGACAACCATAATTAAAAATATACGATGAATTAAGTAGATATCGCGGCATGTGAAGATGTAGCAAAGAAGAGGAAAATTATAGTAAAAAGTACAACTCTTGTAAGACATATGCAAAATTAACCATGCAAATTTTTTGTCTCTGTTTTTCCTACATAAAACAATATTGCGGATAACACCAACTAAAATTTTGTGTTGTCACCAGCTTGTGAAAGTAATTAAAGACAAAAAAAAAATATCTAAAATTAATAAATATCAAATGTGTATTTGTAAACTAAAAAACCCCAAAAAGTTTTGGAAATTTAGCTCGTATTTGATTTTGATAGACTTATGGTATTTGACTATTTTTAACTGTTAATACATTATGTGTAAAATTTAAAAGTTAAAACAGATTATGTAATGCAGACAAAAATATGTTGTTTTTACAAATATTTCCAATTCTAAAGCATTTATAGAGTTTTTTACAAACAAATACTATGTAAGAACCTACACTTGTTTTCTAAATTTTAAGTTATAAAAAGAAAAAAAAAATAAAAATTCAAAATTAATAGTATTTTCTGTTACATACTGAAGGAACGCTAATTATATATAAAAAAAAAAACACACACCCAGACAATGAGTGATATTTAAGTATTTCGTACTGCGTTAGTATTGTGTAGACGACGAGCGTTAAGCTATGTACAGACGGTTGTCAGATCTTAAAGTATTGTCAGAAAAATGTTCAGAAAATGTCTAACAACAGTGTGAACTTACAACTTTTGTCTTGCAACATTGTCAGGAAAAGCATTGTCTGTATATTGTAAGACAAAAATAATATCAGACATCTGACATTCGTGTGAACACTCTACGTTGCCATTGTCAGATAATGGCAAGATATTGTAAACTATTTTTTATTGGCAGACGTGTTTAAATTAATGCATCTGACAATGGCAGTATTGTCACAGAAATATTTCCATTGGCGACACTGTCCATAAATAATGAAAACAAAAACAAAAGTTCATATTAATAATATTAAAAATCAAAAGTTAAACAAAATAGGAAATCAAATTAAATAAAAAAAATGGATGGCGACATTTCCATTAATGAAACCTGCGTCAAAGATTGCAGCTATGAGCCAACTGACTTGATGTTTCGTACCCAGTCGCCAAGAGGCTCCCAGTCGCCAACAGGCTCTAAAGCTGGGAAAAAACCAACACCCAAAGAAAGATCCTACCGCAAAAAGGTGGAATCCGTGTGGTTACACGAAAGTATTTTCAAACGTATCGGGGAAGTTGAGGTACGGCGAAGTTTATGGGATGCTGGTTGCACTAAGTATAAGCTTCCCAAAGATATTTCATGGCAAGAACTGACAATTTTCGTTGGCAGTTAAATTTATTGTTTGACAATTGTCTGACAATGAAATTGAAAGGTTTTCTTACAATCGCCTGAACTGACAATTTATCTTTTGCTAAAAATGTTTCATTGTCAATACATTGCCAGCACATTGTCAGATATTACAATATTGTAAGATCTGTACATAGCTTTAGTAGTACAAACCAAATTTTTTGTTGTGTACTTTGGAGAAATACATCATGAAAACAAATGGGTCATATTTAATACATAATAAAAATAGATTGTATGTGTTGCATTCCGGATCTTAGTGTTTTAATTTTATTTTCAATAAATTTAATATGAAACAATTCAATTCTTAGTAAAATAGAAAAAATTATTATATTATATTATTATTATTATTTTTTATTTTCGTTTGCCAGAAATGTCACATTTTTATTTTGTTCTGAAAAAAAAAAAACACAAACAAAAAGTACAGAAGAAAATTTAAAAACTCAATATGGTTATTTTTTTTTATTGAGGTTTTAAAAAATTATAAGTTTTTCATAGAGATTTTTAAGTACGCCATTCCCTGTTTACCATAAAAACTTAGTGGCAAACCGCGTAGCCATGTTTCCGATGTAATTATGGAACAAATTACAAAAAAAAAATTTCCTTAAAACAAACTGAGTATTTTATTATCTCTATTTT
Source organism: Delia radicum (assembly GCA_021234595.1). NCBI lineage: Eukaryota > Metazoa > Arthropoda > Insecta > Diptera > Anthomyiidae > Delia > Delia radicum. The sequence goes on from CM037853.1 coordinate 55,110,133, forward strand.
AAACATAAATAAAATATAATTTGAAACAAAACTTCAATGGTTTTATTAGCGAGTCAATTTAGAGTTAGAATGCTCTTTTTTGAAATAAAATCAGTTTTAGATTCTGCGACTTAAAAATCTAGCTTTCAACAACATTAAAAAACAATAATTGTTTATTTCGTAGTTAATGATATGTTCATTGAACAATAATGGCATTTTTTCTAAGTCAACGATATATAAATTAATACTCATATACAATCACATATGAAGTCACATAATGAAATTAATAGCATATATGGAACAATATTTAGCATATATTTCAATACATGATATTGCATGTATGAACCCGATATATGAAACAATATATGCTCATAAATGGAGTCATGCATGTTCATATATTACCATATATTGTAAAAAAATAATCAACATGAATGTCGTTCAAAGCATGATTGGAGGTATCAAGTATAAAATACGCCAAATAGAAGAGCGCTCTACAAAAAACGCATTAATAATTTATGGTCTATATTGTGTTAAAAACGCAACTACTTTTTCAAGAGAAATAATTATTTTTTAACTATAAGCATTTTAAAATTGCCCAACTACTAAATTGACATACACTCAAAAAAAAATGGTTAGTAAAGTCAGCAAAAAATTTTGCTCAGTCAGCAAAGTTTTAGTCAGGAGGATGCTTGCAAAAAAGTAGCTAATGTCAGCTAAATCTTTTGCTGAAAATCAGCGAGCTGATTTTTTGCAACAAAATTAGTAGATTCAGCAAAAGTTTTGCTAACACTTAGAAGATTAGAAATTAAAACTCCCTTGCTAAAATTTTTGCTGAATATTAGAAGACTGAAAAAAACTAAAAAAATTGGTAGAAAGATTATACTTTAGTTAATTTATTTGCTGAAAATCATAAAAACTCATTTTTGTGATTGATTTAAAAATAATTTGCAATACAAAATATAAAAATGTTCATACTCCCGAAATAACGACATGAATTAATGTAATATTCAAAAAAATAGAAATAATTATATATAACATAAACAAAATTATGTTTCAACTACTTAATCAATGGTTGTCTAAATGATGCTATATTGTAAAGGAACGCAAATGCTGCAGATAATTATAGAAACGAAACGACATAATAACAAAATATAACATATACATACAGTGAACTCTCAAAAACGTGAACTAGTTTTTGCAAGGGGTGTTCGCGTTTCTTATTTTACTACAGAATTGATCCACTTAGAATAAATTCTATTCCAAGTACTTCAAAGCCAATCATTATGTTGATTATTAAACAAAAAAATAAAATATGCAAAGATTTTATATATTTTTCTCCTAAAAAATTCTGAAATTCAAACATACATTTTTAGAAAAATTTTTTAAATATTCAGACACTTGACTATAGAATAATATTAACACTTTAAGAAATTTTTCGTATTAGAAAACTTCCTAATTCTGGGACTTTTTTAAATAGACCAAAAACAATCAGAATCAAAAACAATTTTTGCATACCCAAATTATTGATTTTAATACGTTTTTGATGTTTAACAGTTCTTAATTACTAATGCATTTACTATAAAAATTACTGCTAATTCTATTTAAATTTTATTCTATACGTTTTAAAACAATTTTGATATAAAAAATTCTTAAATTCGGAGATACAGGAAAAGAGTTAAAAAGTTTTTCTGTTCACGTTTGAAAAGGTGTGTACTATAAGAACGTGGTTAAATTATTATTTGGGGATTCCCCAAATTACTAAAATATTAAAGAAATAGAAATATTTCTTATAAAAAAAACGTGTTCACGTTTTAGTGCTATTGAACTTTGTTCACGTTTTGGAATAGCCAATGTAAGAAAATTGTTCATGTTTCTGGGACGTTCATGTACATGGATGTTCATGTTTATGCGAGTCCATTGTACAACCCTTTTTTTTGCAATAAGAAAAACGAAACATAAAAATCTAACTGAGATGTGTGTCTTTGTCTTTCGCTTTAGTCTGTCTACCTGTTGTATATTTGTTTGCAATTTGACCACACTAGATTATAATTCTCTATAAATATTTGGTTTACAAATACACATTTAATCTTTATTAAATTTAAATATTTTATTTTGTCTTTCATTTAATAAATAGATAATTACTTTCACAAGCCGGTGACAACGCAAAATTTAAGTTGTTTCAATCTAAAATTTTGTTTTATGTCTAAAAAAAACAGATACAAAAATCTTCCATGTTATGGCATAAAGGCCTTCTCTATATAAATTAATTTTTTATGGTTTTCCGTTCTATCTGGTAAAAATCGTTAAAAGCTTTTTGGCAAATCGTAGTTACAATGTTTTTATTAACTCTTCATACTCAGAAAACTGCAATATTGATGCTGGTGTTCCTCAAGGCTCTGTTTTGAGGCCATTGTTGTACACTTAGAATACTATGTAGGTAAAGACCACTGCAATTGTAGTTGAAAACAAATGAAATTTCACATAAAGAAAGGACAACTTACGCTTCGGTAAATTCAACTAACATTGTCATTTGTTTTTTAATGTTCTAAAAATTACTAACAATTGTAGTAAAAACGAACTAATATGTTATTAAAAAATAATAAAACATTTATATATATATTTTTTTTTTTTGAGTTTTTTAAATAACAAAATACAACTGTTAAAAATGAATGTAAAATCATAAAACAGTCATTTGATGTGGTTTGTTTTTTTTTTTTTACTGAACTACAAGATTAGTAAATATTTTAATTTGTTCTACAAATTACTGTATACAACCCAAACAACTACATATTTTTAAAGCAGAACTTCCCTGAGTGTACATTTGATATTGTGCAGACGTTCCTAAAAGTCATGTATGTTCCTAAAAGCCATGTATGCTTTTAATGCTGACGATACTGCAATATACTCTGCAATTTACTCTACTTTACAATTTGCTCTGATGCATCACCACAACCTATTCTTGATAATATACAATATGCTCTTAACAGCCTTTTTCAATATTTTGTTAAATTGGAAAATTAAAAAAAAATGCTGGAAAATCATAAGCTATCTTTTTTACAAGGAAAGAAAGTTCTTGTAGCCTACGCAGTTGAAATTTATCTTATTCCCTGGTCTAACAATGTTAAATATTTGGGAGTTTTTCTAGACCGTCGTTTAACTTTTAATGAACACTCCAGTCATATAATCAGAAAATTTATTTTTGTCATTAAAATGTTATACCCTGTAATTAATAGAAAGTCCAATCTCAACACAGATAATAAAATAACCATTGTCAAGACAATTTTTCAGGCTATAGCTCTATATGCATGTCCAGTTTGGGAAACATGTGCAGCAACATATGTTAAGAAAACTCAAATCAGCCAGAATAAACTTCTCAAAATGGTTGTGAACTTACCTTGGCACTATTCTACACAATGTTTACATCGTCTTTGTAATGTAGAATATATGCGTATTCAAGCTGTAATAAACAAATTTCAAAGTTCATGTAATCAATCAAACAATGATTACATTTCTAATTTATATTAGGTCCAAAACAAATTCTCATTTATCACATTATTGTTGATTTTTCTTTTTTTTCTCAGATATAAAACCGCTTCTATCATACTTTATTAATTTATTGAAATTTTTTATATCATAATTAATTTCCTGCTCCTATTCAATTTATTACAAATCATTTGCATGTTCATTAACTGAAAACTATTGTTATAGATGTAAGGTATGTAGCTTTAACCAGCTCTCTTTAGATTTATTTTACTTATGTTTTTATGAAATGATTTAAAAAATAAAAAAATAACATGTATTTTATTTTTTCTTGACGAGCATTAACAACTTTTGTAAATGAAGCTTAATTAAAAACCGTCTGGCCGCACTGGTTGAATATGTCATATTTTGGTACAAAAAAAAAAAAAACGAAAGGTACAGGCCAAAATTGGCAACATTTGCTTTTAATTGACAATTTTCGCATTTGTGCGTTTAATGTCTTAATTAAAGTCTCAAAGATTTCAAAATTTCCTATAAAAATAGTTATTTTCTTAATTAAATGTTCTCCCAAAATATAGTTGAAAATGATTTTTAAAAAGTAAATATTTTATAAAATGGGACTATTGTGCATTGTTTGAGAGTACGGTATGTGACACATGCACACACAAATATATATATGTAACCAATATAAATAAAACAAAACCACAGAGAAAAAAGATATGAAAGTTTTGTTGAGGTTTTTTCATTAGATTTTTATCCTCTGTTTTTTATTGTTATGCATTACGATGTCCCTTATACAACGATTTGTCGATTTTCATTCATTACACCCACCACTACTATAGCAAATGGTTCCAAATGTAAGAAATCGATTTTTTTTTACCGTTAACACGTAATGAATTTCTTAAAATACCGTATTTATTTCTCGTTAACCCCAAATTTAGGATAATAGCTAGAGCATCTTCACTGGTAACGAATATTGATGGTTTTGGTGTTGGAATATTTTGTATCATGCGCTTTAAACGCTTAGGAAAACGCAGTTGGTAGGACATCTAAAATTTTCAATATTAACGCATTTACGTCTTATTTTAATATTTCCGTAAGTTCAGAAGTTGTTTCTATCAATTTTTATAAAATTGATATTTTTTACAAATAGAAACGTAAAAAATGTGTTTTAGTAAGTAATGTTAACCTTATGAAGCGCAAAATAGAAGTATAACCGTTGTGGAAAAATTTTAGATTATAGAAAAATTCGAAATACTCAAAAAGTTCAATTAATATGAATTATTGAACTGTAAGTTCACATTTTCATTCAAAATTTCGCTGGTACAAAATCATAATTGAATTTTACTATTGAATAGAAAATTCAATGTTTTTTTTTTTTTTAAATTTAAAGGAAAGAAACAGGAAATTAAAGATTTTGTTTAAAAAACTTGTAACATTAATATTGTTTGCGATGTTTTAATTTAATGTGGTCATGTTAAACTTTATTTTAAAGTTGTTTAAAATATCGTTTTAGAGGCAAATATTACGTTCGGTGATGCAATAATAAACTGAAGTTTTGTGCAATTTAACCAAATTTTTTATCGCAATCAAGACTTTTTAATAATATGTTTTTTTTTATTAAAACAGTTTTTTAAAATACAAAATTTTCTAAAAAAAAAACAAAATACAAAAATATATAATGTATCAACGTATATCGAAGACCATATAAAATAAAATATGAAGAGATATGACAATATTTTTACATATATGGAAATGTAGGTTGATTTCTCTAGTATGTACAAATATGGGTGACCATTTATGATCATATAAAAATATATATATATTCGTGTATGAACTTTTTTAACCGAGAATTTGCATTTTTACAAAATATGCAAATATATGCAATTAAATTGAAAAATATGCAAAAATATACATTTATAACAAAATATTCAAAAACATATATGGCAATTTATTGCAAATTCTTTGATTCGGAAATGTGTTTGGTCAAAATCAATTTTGGGCTACTGAATACAAACATGCATTTGCGTGAAAGCAGCTGCCCTGATAATAACATATAGTGTAATATTCAAAAAAAATTTATTTCATTTTGTATAAAACGATATATTGACCTATTCATAGTTAAATATCGTTAAATACCTGAAAAATGTAGACCTTCTTTAGGATATAACTATATATTGTCGAATTTAAAGTCTGATGGCTGTATATTAGCATGTCCCGAATTTAAAACAATATTTCCCAAAGTCATATTGCCCAAGAAAACAACGATATAGCGCCCAAAAAAATTATATGTTAATTGATTTGGACGAAATAACATTTTTTGTTGGGCGCTATGACGGTTTTTTGTTTGGCCAAAATAAATTTCGGCGCTATGAAGGTCAAAAAGAAGTTAATGCCCAAAATCATAATTTTTTAATGTCATAAGACCTTAAATGTCAAGGCTGATTCAAGAAATGAAACAAAAGAGTTTTAAGGAAACTTAAAAAAAATTGCTTCAATTTTATTTTATTGTATCGCATGCAGAAAAAACTTTATTTCGCGTAGCCGCCTGCCGCGTTCTACGGAGGAAAAGAACCATAAGAGCGGCCGAAGGCCGCCACATAGAAAAACTTGTTTTTACAAATCCAATGTCGAATCCGTTGAAATCTTATTTTTAAGACCACAAGTAATATAATTTGGCCAGTCATAGCTTTGTCATTTAAAAAGCTAATTGATTATTTTTATCTTAAATAAATAAGTAGAGCCTTCTGTTTATTTAACGTTTCGATACTTTTAATAAAATAGACTTTTAAAAAAACAATCATTAAAAAACAATAAATCTTGGAGTGTGTTGGTATTAAGGAACATAAAAAGTTATGACAGGTCAAATAAATGTTACTTGATGTCTTTAAAATATAAAATTTCAACGGATTCGACATCTGATTTGAAAAACATGTTCTCCTGGGTGGAGGCCTTCGGCCGCTCTTAGGGTTTTTTTTCCTCCGTATAACGCGGCAGGCGGTTTCGCGAAATAAAGTTTTTTCTGCGTGCGACAAAAAAGACATTATGTCTTATGATATTTAAAAAAAAAAATAAATTATAACTTCTTTTTTTTACCGTCATGGCGCCAAAAAAAAAAAAGTTTTTTCAAAATAAAATGCCATAGCACCCAAAAAAAGTTTTGGATTTTCTGTCATTGATTTGGTCGTTATAACATATTAATATCCACAATTTTGGGGGATATGCGGACATTTGGGCAATATGTCATTTTGGTTTTTGGGCAATACGACTTTGAGGAATATAACGGTACGCCCTTACTTCACTTGTGTTTCATGGACTATTTTTGGGAGTTATTTAATTTTTATTCTTTGGAAATTATTTCATGATGAAATAACAACCAAAACCTAGGATTTGTTTAATTTTTGTTTTGGCCATTATTTCATTTTTTTTAAATTTATTTCACTTTTTAGAGACGGGACGTATTTCATTTTTTAGAACTTATTTCATTGGGAGCTTTTTCACTGGCACTTTTTGCACCTGGGACTTATTGCATAGAGCCTTAAAATTTTGATCAACGTTTGACAAAATAGTTAATTTTCATAAAATGTCTTTGAAAGGAGTCGCTTCTTATAAAATCACAAATTACAATTTTATGATTTTCTCCTTTTTTAACTCTCTAACACGTAAAGCTGCCTCAGGGTAGCCTTTATAAAAATGTACCACAAATGCATCAAATGACCGGTTTACACTTAGAAATTAATATATTCCGATAGAAAACTTAATTTGATAAATATTTTGTGTGCCGTCCACGGTTTGGAAGCGAGAAAGCTTCAAAATCAAAATTTCGTAAAATTTCCAAAACTAATTACTTTTAAAAAAGTAGTTTTCAAAATCTAAAAACTCTTTATAATAAAATATTAGTAAGATTGAAGCTTTATCTTTAATAGTAAATCCTTACTTTAGTCCATGGACTCACAGGCTTTTATCAGGTTTACTCTAAAGGACATCCTCCTAACTTATAAACTAATAGACGGATTTTTATGAAATTTTGCAGAAAGAAGACATTAAGTATTAGTAGCAAAGCGTTGAAGTTTGAACAATATAAATTGAAGTTTAGATACTTTTTCGAAAATCCCGATATCTTCTTAAATAGGAGCAGAAAAAAATAGTTTTTCGAGCGTGGTTATATCTTGGTAAGATAAAATTGTCCAAAACTTCTCTTTTATATGCTTTAGTTTTCAAAATTCACCCTAAAATATTTTGGTTCATATCGCCAAAATTAGGCAACGATAAACAATTTTGTTGAAGAACATATAATTTGTTTTTCGAGTGGAGCACATGGTATGACATTCTTGCAAAACATCGTTTGCCAGTTAATTGCAACTATTATTTTATACAACACGCAGTGGATATTTTCAAATCAGGCATTTTAAAAAATCTTTTAAATTTATTTTAAAAACAACGTTTTTTTATTTCTATCAAATTTTTGGTTAATTTTTTATTCCAGGCTAAAGAGGGTAAATGCTAGCCGATGATGTCAGTATTCCATATCAGAATAATTTTGAATATATTTAGTAAATAAATGAAATATAAAATTATTTGGTTTTTGGCATTAGTTAAAGTCTTTCAAA
>CM037853.1:55118301-55158687 GCA_021234595.1 Delia radicum
ATATTTCAATTAATCGGTGCGAGCTTACGAACAAATAAAAGCAGAGCAGATTGAGCGAGACTGAGTAGTATGGAAACCCACTGATAGAGTATGAAAGGAAAATTAAACCATAAAACTAAATGTACACTTTTGCTACCGTACACCTTTCGTACACTCAAAAAAAAAAGTTTGTAAAGTCAGCAAAAAATTTTGCTGAGTCAGCCAAATTTTAGTCAGGGGGTGCTAGCAAAAAAATTGCTAATGTCAGCAAAATCTTTTGCTGAAAATCAGCGAGCTGATTTTTAGCAACAAAATTAGTAGATTCAGCAAAAGTTTTGCTAACACTTAGTAGACTGAAAAAAACGCAAAAAAATTGTAAAAAAATTGTAATTTAGTTAATATATTTGCTGAAAATCATAAAACATATTTTTGTGATTCTTTTAAAAATAATTTACAATAATTACGAAATATAAAAATTTTCATTTTCCCACATTGACGACATGAATTAATTTAATATCTGAAAATATATAGAAATAAATATATATAACATAACAAAAATTTTCTTTCAACTACTTACATCAATCGTTGTCTAAATTATGCTTTCTTTTAAAGAACGCAACTGCCGAAGATAATTATAGAAACGAAACGAAAAAATAAACAAAAACAAACGAAACGAAAAAACAACCCTTTTTTTGCAATAAGAAAAAGGAACCATACAAATCTACCTAAGATGTGTGTCTTTGTCTTTCGCTTTACTCTGTCTACATGTCTGTATATGTTTGTTTGCAATTTGACAGCACTAGATTATTAATCTATTAACATTTATTATAGAAATACATATTAAATTTAAATATTTTCTTTTGTCTTTTATTTTATTAATAGACAATTATTTTTACAAGCCGGTGACAATGCAAAATTTAAGTTGTTTTAATACTCAATTTTGTTTTATGTATGAAAAAGAGATACAAAAGTCTTCCATGGTTGATATTTTTATATGTCTTATTAGAGATGTACTTTTTAGTATCATTTTCCTCTTCTCTACTACATCTTGACATGCCGCGATATCTGCTTCATTGTGCGTATATCTTTCAATCTGGTTGTGGTCCACACTATTAATGTGCTTATCAGCACAATTTTTTTTAGCAAAATTAATTAGTAAAAGATTAGTATATTAGTAAAGCATTAGTATAAAACAGTTAAGTGCTGAATAAGTATAACAAAAATTTTAGCTGAAAACACGATTTTAGCAAAAAAATTTGCTAAAAAATAGTATACCTGATTTACAAGACGTTTTACTAACTTTTGTACTAACTTATTTTTTTAAGTGTACAGAAAAATACAAAAAAAAAGACACAGATACTATCGCTATTATCAACTAAAAAACCACAAACCAACAGACAGCAAGTCATTCTGTTGGTGAAACAAATTAAAAAAAAATATATAAAATAAAACAAATTCAAATTTAACTTTAAAAATAAATGAAAATCGTTGAAAGACTTAAACATTTCTCTGTATTCATTCCTTTTTTTTATCGGTGTTATTTAAATTTCCATACACCACTTTTTTTAAATCATACCACAACACCTTTGCGGTGTTATACACAATTATCAGTTCAATTATAAGGAGTTCTTAAACTTTTTGTAACTATAAAAAATTTCTGTTTATTTTGAAAACAGGGAAAGAAATTGGAATTTGGGTCTTTAAGTTTGGTAGATGATGCGACTTGACTTCAACGGATTTTAAAGAAAATGTTCCGTATTTGGTGTTGTTTATGAAATTATATATAAATATTAAGTCATTTGTTATGGATTTTCATAAAAACCCAACGGGGAGTGAGGAGCTAATTGCCCTAAAAGCACATACATATCTCATGGATGGTTAAAGAAGTACTTAAAATAGAACTAGTTAACTTTGCAATTGCTATAGGTTATTCATCAGGCTGCTGCTTAAAAAATTCGAAAATTAAATTTTCTGTATTACTTTAAACTCCAACTAATCAGTAGCAAATATTTAGTTTTTTATACGTTTGTTAACTTTTAACCACACTAGACCAAAAAAAAAAAAAATTCAGAAATTTTGCATTATTTTTAGTTACCCAGTGTAGAAAGCGGTATGCTACACATCATTATTTGTCTCACTACCAGTAATAATACCAGCTTACTCTCTGTATTACTTTAACACGAATAATAAGGACGTACTAACAACTAGTTAATTATTCCATTACTTCAATACATATATTATGTGTTAGCCAGAAGCACTTATTTTTATCGTGATTTTAAATATAAAGTAAGGATCTAAATTCTTTTTTAAAATCTATTTTTAGACTCATTATTTTTTCAACTCCATTAAATACATATATAAATACTAATTTATGAATTTTTGTAAGCTGGAAAGTCATGCCATTTCGTGCAAGCAAGTCATTTGTTAGAGCTCTTGACTGACAGCCTAGAGTCCCGGGTTCGAATCCCGTGTGTGTATATTTTATTTAAAAGATTTATTAAAAAACTGTTAAATTATCAGATTTTTTCTTACCCAGTAACAGTGTTGAAACGGTAATGACATATCATTACATTTCGCACTACCAGTAATGAACACCAATTTACTCTCTACATAGCCTTACGATATTTATATTGCATATCTTATATTATATCGTATTATATTAAATTACATACATTATTTAAGTATACTGTATAATTTAATAGAATGGGATAAGGACAAAATTCGCACAAAAATGTATCAAATCACTTCTAAAGGAACTTCTGCTTTAAAAACATAGTTGTTTGGGTTGTAATACAGTTTCTTTATTTTTAGAGTAAATGTCAGTCATTTGTGGAACAAATTACATTTTTTACTAACATTGTAGTTCATTTAAAAAAACAAACCACATCAAATAACTGTTTTATGATTTTACATTCAATTTTTACAGTAGTTTTTTTGTTATTTTAAAAAATAAAGCTAATAAATCTTGGTTTATTTTTTTACTAATATGTGGTTAATTTTTCCTAAAATTGTAGTTAATTTTTTGAACAGTAAAATACAAATGGCAATGTAACTTTAATTTACTAAAGTGTAAGTCGTCCTTTCTTTAAGTAAAATTTCATTTGTTTTTAACTACATTTGCGGTGGTCTTTACTTACATAGTATTCTAAGTGTATCTAATTTAATCAGATATAATACAATTGGATGTAATTCGATACAATTTAATAGGACCATTATTGGTATGAAATTTTAATTTTTTTAATTATGCACTGAAAAAATCCATAAGTAATATATGTGAAACCTTCATTTCGTTACTTCGCACCACAATTCTTCGTAAAATATACGAAATCTACTAAAATGTTTGTGTGCATTTTACGAATTTCTGTCTGTGGCTTACAAAAGAATTTCGTTATTTCGTAAAATATACGAAATTAGGAAAGTTTTGCGTGCATTTTACGAAGTATCTTTTTTATTTTACGAACAAACTTTCGTTGTTTCGCACCACAAAAATCTTTCGTAAGATACACGAAAATACGAAATTTGTTACACATTTTTAGAAGATTTTTTATAGTTTAGTTTTTTTTTCGTTTACCTTTTTAAGAAACAATTTGGTAAAATGAAATAAAGTTCTTTATATTTAACAAAATATTCTTAGGTCTTCAATAACGAAAAATTTATAAAAAATTTTCAAAAATTATTTTTATTAAATTTTTCGGATTTTTCATAACTATCCTATTAGAGCTAATTTAGAAAAGTTTGGCTTTTTGCTTATTTCTTAAGAAAACTATTACATAACAACGTTTTTTTTTTTCGTTATTTTACCAAAAAAGTAATGGCAAACCCTACGGGCAATGAGAAGTAAATTGCTCTTAAAGAACAGATCTAGTGACTGCCTATAACAGGACTTATCCCAGCACCAGTGAAATTGAACGATGCTGTGTATTAAGCAGTGACAACTCTTCTAAAGAAATGGCCCCAAATCTGGTAAACTTAGGCATATCACTAAACTGATTTAAATAGGCACAAAAAAAAAAAAAAAACATTAGCAAGTCATTCGAAACTAAAGATGGAACTTGAGTATAATTTTTCGTGATTCACGTGTGAGTGCAAACTTTATTTACACACGTTAACGTGAGTGAGTTAAGGTGGGAAACAATTCTTCGTTATTGAATATGCTTGATTGTACGCGCGAGAGTGGGTTCGAGTTGGCTTTAATACATATTTCCTTTAACTTTTTAGCCGATTTAATATAAATATTTAGGGGATGTTCACTCTTATAAGTGTTATTTTTTTTTTCGTTATACATATTTCCTAACAAGACACATCTCTCTAACTAAAAGTTGTAAAAACTTCTGACAAGTGTTTTCTATTGGTAATAGTAACATTTTAAATATGATTTCAAACCTGACAATTCAAAATTTAAATGCTATTTTAAACCAAACATACAGGTAACGTGCAATATAAAATCTAATAAGAAAACAATCAACTAGACTATGTTGTTTTTAAATATTAGTATACATGCCGGATTCCCAACTCGCTCCCAGTAATGGTAACATTGGCGATTGGACTGGCAACCATGACAAATAAAAGCTTTAAGATTTAAAGCTGTTGGCTTAACTTGTAAGGAAAGACGAAAGCAACTCATATTGTTCGGGTAATTAATTAACATCACCGATTTTCTGTGGTTCAAGCCATAAGTTTTTTGTGGGTGGTGGATTAGAATGAGGCTGAAGGTGACTTAGTAGCATAGGACGAAAGTGAGGCACTTCGTCTACCGCTGATCCCCACAAGGGTTGATTCATCTTATTTTTAATTTATTAACAATTAGTGCTTTTTATTTGTAATAGTAACATTTTCATTATGATCGCAAACCTAACAATACATAATGAAATTGTAAATAATTGTTGGACTATTTTATAAAATGGTTTTTGAATGCACATTATGATTAAAACTTTTGGACTTTTTGTGCAAATATAAAATTTTAACTATCTTTGGGAAATATTGTTGTTTTAAACTGCACTTAAATATTACTGGTTATGTTTCAGTTGCTTTTCGTTAGTTGAGGTAAATGCCACAAAATATGCAATATGGGATTGCTTCTTTCCTTTTGGGTTTGTCCTGGGACATGTCACAAGGTCTCACAAACATGGCAATATGTCACTTCCAATGACAACACCATGTAAAAGTGACATGTAACTTTAATATAAAATGTTAGACCCTGAACTGGTCACCGCCAACTTGGTACATATCCTGCGTGTCATCCAGGACCGCTCCCTTTGCCCGTAGGGAAATAACTAAATTTTATTTCTAAATTATTTTAAAAGTAGTTCACTTAGAATACTATGTAGGTAAAGACCACAGCAAATGAAGTTAAAAACAACTGAAATTTCACTTAAAGAAAGGACGACTTACATTTTAGTAAATTCAACTAAAATTTTCATTTGTTTTTTAATGTTCAAAAAATTAACCACAAGCCACATATGTTAGTAAAAATAGACAAACATTTATTTTTTTTAAATAACAACAAACTACTGTAAAGAATTAAACAGTAATTTGATGTGGTTTGTTTTTTTAAATGAACTGCATAGTAAGTAAAAATTTTTTTTTTTTTATTTTATTAATTAATAATCATATAATTACAAATTATATCCTATTACCCTAACCGATCACCTGCTATTATGGCCTTCGGCACGTTGTATCGAAAACAAGGTAGTGCCTCTGGTGGGAGTTGAGCCCACGACCCCCTCGCTGATATTTTTAATAACAAAAAACTACTGTAAAAAATTAATGTAAAATCATAAAACAGTCATTTGATGTAGTTTGTTTTTTTAAATGAACTGCAAGGTAAGTAAAAAATTAAATTTGTTCTACAAATGACTGACATTTGCATCAAAACTGAAGAAACAGTATTACAACCCAAACAACTACATATTTTTAAAGCAGAAGTTCCCTGAGTGTAGAGATAACATATCACCATTAGCATGTTTTGCCTTTGTCTTATAATATACATTACTCCAAAAGAATAATTTTTGAAATCGGTTAACATTTACAAAATTTACACGCCCCAAAATGTTGTTAGTCATTGGATAGTCGACATTGACAACCTGTAGGACAGACATCCTGTACTAAAATGGATTGACATCGAATTTAAAATTTCAAATTGACTCATACCGATCAGTTCAATAGTTTCCCTATGGGGAATGAGGAGTCAATTGAAATAAAGTGAATGGTTAAAGAAGGACTTATCACAGGACTGGTATAATTTAACACTAAAGTGGGTTAAGTAGTGTCAATTGTCCTTAAATTACCAATCCTGTGACTGTTAAAAGGAGGACATACCACTTAACCAGAATGCTTATTAACAAGAAAAAGCCAGTTGTCCAGAATTTTACCCATTGGAAGCTGTTTAGTTTTCGTTTATTTTACACGACATGGCCCTTTTGCGACAGTCTTAGTGGTATGCCCATCTTTGGTTAGTCCTGTGGCATGCCAGTAATGTGGTTTAAAGCAGGACAAATGACATTCTCTTATAACAAGCCAATGTTAAAGTTGCCAGTTGTTTACATAGGGTAGGGTTTAGCAGAGGACCGGTTTCTGTCACGAAGGGACCGATCCTGTGGCACACGCAGAACCGGTCTCATTCCCCATAGGGTTATAACTTCTGTATACATTACCATTTTTTTTTCAAGTATCCCCACTGTGCAACGTTTGAGAACTACAAAATGCTACGTACATATTTTTGTACATACGAACATTTGTTTATTGGTGTTAAAGTAAATATTCGTGTATTGTATGTGTAAATGCATGTAAAGCTTTGATGGGATTTAAAATCATGTTAGACAATGATTTGCTATTTGCTTAAATATAAAAAAGAGCTTCTAACAAAAAATAAACTAAAACAAATGCAAAAAAATACAATAGGAATTTGTTTGTGTTTCTCAATATGTATTAACAATCAAAGTAAAAAAATGTATAGAAAACAAATATATTGCAATCGGTTTAACCAAAATGAAAGTAAAAACAAGTTGTAATACATTGTTGCATTTTTATACAATCCAGTAGATTTTATTTTGTTTTTTTTTTGTTTATAGAAATTGTTAAGGATTGTTAAGGATTTGCTGGTAAAAAAAATTTTTTTTTTTTGTTGGTTTAAGTTTTTTATAAATTGTATTCATTTATTTAACATTTTGTAGTTTTCGACTTTGTATTTAGTTGCTTGTTTTAGGTGTTTATTTTGTTTGAAAACAACTTTATCAAACTTCAGTTGCATTCATAGTGTAGTCCTTCGGGATTTAGCAATTTATAGTAAATTTTCTACTTCTTCTAGTTATTCAATAAAATATTTATAAAGTGCTAACAGCAACAGATTGTCAGTGTCATCTTATGTTGCATGTTGCTTTCTCTGTATGTCTTATTTTGCATATTAAATAGTAATTTTTTAAGTTAAAAATTTAACTGGTGATTGTCATTACACAAATTTAATCTGTCGGCTTAAAGTATTACCTTATTTGGTATTATAATTAATTTTTATTTTCTGTTTTGTTTATAATAATCCCTTATCATGTTTGTGTTATGCTCTATAGCTTAACTTAAATCTGAAAATATGACAGATTTTAAAAGATTTTTTTTACTCATTGACTACCCTTGTACACAACAGTGTACATATTTAAAAAAAAAAATATAAAAAATTTGATAATGCAAAAAGACTCTCTATATTTTGATTTAAATATGTTCATTAGGATATTGGTCATTGGTAAAAAAAAATCATTATATGCATAATCTGTTTAACAGGGAAACGTATCTACGTCTAATGATCAGAACAAATCAAACAAAGCATTTTTGGATAATCGAATGTTTTAGTGGTAAAAATGGGCTGGGAAGTTTAAAAAAATTCTATTTTTGAACCTATTTTTTGGTGGGTATATTGTAAACTAAGTGCAATAGGACAAAATAGGCAAACAATTCTTACTCCGTACCCTTAAATTAGTGCAACTATCCCTAGCTTCACACGATTTTTTATTTTTCGTGTAATCGGGGCATGCGAAAATTACCTCGATTTACACGGTTTTTTTTTTTAACTAAACTTTTTCGTAAAAATCGAAAAATCTGTAACTATAATAAAAAAGAAGAACAACCCAATCGTCTTGTGATTAAAAAAATTTCTAGAAAAAGTAAATCCGCCATTTCGTTTCAATTATTACTTTATGTTTTATTATATAAAGTAATAATTAATATTAATGTTTGATATAATTTTTATTAAAAGTAAAAATTATGTTTTTTCGACCTTTAATTGTGCAATGAAAATGAAAATTATTCAAGTTCGAGGCCATACTCTATATTTCTTTATTAGGATATTTTTCCCATGCCAAACATCAAACATTCATATAAACTAGTTTCTCACTACATGAGAACCAATATATGAGCTTGAAGTTAAAGATTATAACCATTGATCAAAAAATAAATTGAAAACTTGTTTGTTATGTGTAAGGTCCACCTCTGGTGGATATTCAACTACACGTTTTTTTGTTTTTCGCTCCTTTTTTTGTTTAGTTTATGAACAACACAGGGGAAGGTAAACTAGACGGTACTATGGCTTTTATACAAGTTTGATATAAATTTTATTAAAAATAAAAATTATGTTTTTTCGACCTTTAGTTGTAGACTAATTTCCTACAAAATTTTCCTAAAAAAAGTATCAAATTCGGTTTACACGACTTTTCAGTAATGTATCTATAGGATAAATCGAGGGATAAGTGCAATTTTAAGCCACCCTACAGCTAGTAACAAACATGGACCTACTTCTGGTCAGGTCTATGTTATGTTCATTTTTGGTCTCATAAATTTAGCAGACTATAATTCTTAACTGCATTGAAAATTCTGCTAGCTCAAATTCAGGTATTATTTTCTGTTGTTGTAGCTGAAATTTTAATTATTTGTACAGGCTATTTTTTATGAGTGTATTGTTCTCAAAACTCAATTCTAATACGAGGCTCAAAAACCATGCGAAAAAAACTGCGAAAGTTTTCAACGAAATGATTTGGTATTACTTGTGAACCACTATACAATTTTTCACCGAGCAGCGATATGGAAACTACTGTGTTACTGAATATATCTTCCAAGTCTAGTGACTCCATATTGGATTAGTTTTTTTTATCTAAAAGTTAAAAACTATGAGAAAATTGGCAAATGTAAAAAACATTTGTTAGTTTCAAGACACTTTTTAATTTTTTGACTTTTAAATGGCCATACATTTTTTAAGTGAGACTTTGCAGGTTACAGTTTTTAACTATGGCCCATTTGCTTACTACTTTGTATAGAGTTTAGTTTTATAAAAGAAAGAGTACAAAATTTATACTTTGCTAGAGTTTGAATTTTAAGAGTAAATTTTTTGGGCCAGGCGTGCGACTAATTCTACAAAAATAAATTAAAAAATGTTTCTTACACTAATAAAGGGTTCGCCAAAAAAATTTTTTTTTTTGAAAATGTTATAAAAAAAAACTACTGAATATTTTCTCAAATTTCTTTTTTATTTGAAAGTACAATCCTTCCGGTTAATAATGGAAAATAATTTCATTCAAATGGCTGCCTCGGCTGGCCATGCTGTATGAGCTTCATCTGAAAAGATAATTTTTTTGGCAAAATCGGCATCGGGAAAAAAAAACGTTAGATGGCGGACCCTTTAGAAAAAAATTGGAAAAATATTATTAAGATAATAAGAGCAAAACTATATCTGTTGAATCTACAAATCTTTATATATATATTTGAGCTAAATTTTAGTTAATTCAAAGTAAAAAAATTAATCTATTAAAATTATCAAAAAAAAAAAAAGAAAAATTCTAAATATTAGTATACCAAAAAATCTCATGCTAAAATTTGTAATTTTCCAAATTTATTTTTTGATTTTGTTTAATGCAATTAAAAAAATTGGCCTAATTAATTCAGTGATCTGCAATTTTTTAGAATAAAACTCAACAAATTATGCTGTTATTTGTATTCTACTAAATTTACAATAATTATAGCAAACATTTTGTTGATATGACATTTTTGTTTGCTGTTGTTAGTCCAAAAATATTTAGTAAAAGTAATTTTTCCAAAGTAAATTTATATTTTCAATTAACTAAAATTCAACTCAAGTTTAACTTAAATTTTGAAAAGTTATATCATTTTAGTTTCCACATTCTTATTTGATAAATATTTTGCAAAAAAAAAAACTGCTAATTTTAGCAGTATTTTTTGAGTTATTTTTTTACATTTTCTTGGTATAAGAGTAGCGGTAGACTTACACAAAGTTTGGTCAACAAATTTTAGCCAAACAAAATCTGTGGCGAAAAGGAAAAAAAAACATTTAATTTATTTTTAAGAAACTCTCTTTGTTTATAAGCTGTATTATAATGAAAACCTTTTTTTTAATTTGGTACTATTCTACAAAAAAAAAACACATATTTTTAATTTGTACTCTGTTCCTAGGAAGTCGCGTTGGAAAAAATTGTATTTTACTCTTTAAAAGTTTAAAACCCAAAATTTAATTATTTTTAACCACTTGTGGTACAAATTACATGACTCATAAAATTGTGTAGTAAATTTCATACAAACAAAATAAAAAATAAAAATTTATTTAAAAAGCTGAAAAACAAGAAGGTCATAAAAATACATTTTTTATATATATCTCAGCAGAGAGTGATGATGACACAAACTGTTAAGAGACACATATATTTTATATGAATATATCACAGATGACAAATACAGAAAAATACTGTATGGCAAAGCAATGCCAGACTATTTTTTTTTTTAGCAAGTATTCTTCACAATGTGAATGAAAAATTTCTTAAAGTTTATCAACAAAACTTCATAGTTTTAATAAAACTGTTTTTAATGAAATTTATCGTATTAGTCTTATGAAATTTTTAATAAATAAAATAAAGTTTTTCATTTTATTTTTAGAAAAATAGTAGCAATTAATGATAACTTTCAATGGACAAGTTCCAATGACATTTCGTAGGTCGAATGCAAAAATTCATTGATATTATGCAGATAATTCTCTCTGTGTAGTGATACTAATTGTCACATTGTTGTAAATTCTCTTTTAAAAATGACATTTCGCATCATCAATAGTGGGAAATACAATATATATATATTGCACACCTAGTTCAAAAGTGACTCAACTCAAAATTTTTATTTTTCAGGTTTATATGCTTAAACTATAAATATCAGTCAATTTTGTTGTTGTTAACTGTTGCCAAAAAATAGTATGTTTTCAAATGGTATAAAGTTGCAAAGATTTTTTTTCGATCTCTGAAAAATTAAAAATTTTGAGTTAAGTCACTTTTGAATTATGTGTGTACAGGTTCGAATATCGTGTGAAACAAGCTTTATTTAAGATTCTTATCTGCTAAGAATAATGAAAATGTTCATCAAACAACAATAAAATTTAAAAATTTACTTTCTGGGGAAAAAATGTTTTTTATCTGGCAACTCTGTTACTGTAAGTACTTAAAAATAGTAGTAGTTATAGTGAAAAAAAAACAGTAGGTTCATTATATTTCATATACATATGTAAAAATTTCATTAAAATAAACCGGATGTTAACCCTTCTAATATTTTTTTTTTCTTTATAAATATAGTAGGAAATTTTAATGACACCCCACATATAATACACAACATATAATTCAAACTACAAGTCAAAATATAAATTAAGCTTAAAAAAATGTTAAACTTCATACGAGTATATAATACAAGGATTATTTTTTTTTTTTTTTTTGTATAAGAATTTATTAAAATCTTTTGAAACGAGGTAAATAAAAAGAGTTGTTGACAAGAACACCCACAAACATAATCATTATAAATATATTTGTATGTATGTAGGTAAAATCCAAACACACTTTTTTTCATAGCCCGAGTAAATATATAAATCTATTATGTTATATTATTTAATACAACTATATCTTGTTATAAATTGCTTTGTATAGCACAATATAAAACAGATATATCTTTTGTTTTTCCAACAAATTTTATATTGTCCCATATCTAAATGTATCGCTTTACTTGTGTTACAATATTTAATCAGATCTGGCACAAGGAATTTACATTTTAAGATCAAATTTAATCCAGTTAAATATACAATTTTAAATTATAGTTTTATTTGAAATCAATTGCATTTTTAGTTTTAATAGGAAAATGTCATTTGAAAATATCTTAGGGGGAAACTAATAAAAAAAACTTGTATAGAGTGTAGCGTTATTTCTTTGGTTTTTGTTAGAATAGCTATTTTCATATAAAGTTTACCTGTACGCCGTGAGACGCCAATCAAGAAAGTTATCCTGACTAATATTTAGTTTTAATTGTTTATGCTTTGTACTACTCTAAAGCGTGTATCGGCATACCGTTAGACTGCGCAGTCTAACCATATGCAATTCCGACCGGATGCTTTTTGGAAACTGCGTTCTAATCCTCCATTACAACGGTAATGGTTTTCTTGTGCTCGTCCACCAGAATTCGCGTATCACTCTAAGCCTTCATTGTGCAGGCATTTGCTGTATTGGGTTATATCACCCTCATTCCCCCTTTGGATCCACGCCTGACGTATATACATTTGCATTTACCATTTTTCGAATTAAATAGTATCTGATTAGTTATTGGATCCTATCAAATTAGATATGCTGACATATAATTTTTTTTTACTTGGGTTGAACTATATAAAAGTGTTGAAATACTTATAAATGTATAACACCATGTCTAAGTACACGTAAAAATGAAAAAAATAAATGAACTGATGAAAAAAAAAGAAATTAATTGCGTTAATTTTGTTGTTTTAATAGAGGCGATACCCCAGGCTGAAACTTGCTTGCTTCATACACAAATAAAGAAAAAAAAAGTTAAACCCCTTAAGGTTTAGGCAACACGAAAACCTCTTAATAGTATGAGCAGTCATACGTGCTTTTGATATGTGTTTTAATTAAGATATTTTTTTTTTATTTAAAAGGACTATATTTCAGTTTAATATGCTTTCAATGTAAATATGTAATTTACTTAAATTAAATTAAAATAAAGGTTTAGATTTAAATTTGTATACTCCAATGGATTCACCATCTCTAATTTGATTGAATATCACTAAAATTGGTCAAACTTCCAACCACTTTAAAAAAATCTTACCATATTACACTGAATGAATTCTATGCATGATATCAATTAATTCTGCATTAGATCTATGAAGTGTCATGGAACTCGTTCATTGAAATTTTTCATTAAATAAGTGCAGTTTTTGATGAAATTTAATAAAAAATTTTATTTTATTACTAAAAATTTAATACGATTAATGAAAAAGTTTCATTAAAACTAGATTCATTGAAACTATGAAGCTTTTTCATGAATTTTAAGAAATTTTACATTCACATTGTGAAAAAATTTCATTAAAACTCGTCCAAGGATTTCTGTCTCTGTAGTACTTTTCTTATTACTAGGACTCGGCAGATCATGAATTTATAACCAAATTATATAAACATTAAATATGCATTAAAAAACGAAAAATATGCATTTATTGCCTATAAATAAAGTTCAACAAACTCGCTAACTCTACATCAGGTTTCGAGCAACAACTGTTCTAAGACTTATCTACTCGCGCAATTGCAATGTTGCCATGTTTGAAGCCCGTCATCTTTCACCACCTTTCTTCTCTCCACTATCCACTTTCCAAAGAAAGCAACACATTAATTAATAGGAAGAATTTCCTGAGTGTTGCTTTCTTTTTTAACAAAAAAAAAAAAAAAACAAATCAAACAAGGTTTCAATTTATTTTTGATCAATGGCGATAATCATTAACTTCGGCACTCGAGATTCACTTTTTTCCATTTTTAAAAAAATTCAATAGATTGTATTTTTGAACAGCTGTTAATTGCAAAGTAAATGACGGAACTTGCTCAAAATTTGAAAGTAGTCTATTAAGAGGTGGTACTTGATGGGAGCAGTGTTGCATTTCATATAACTATGAGGCAAGTTCGAATAGTCACGGACTTATTGATCCGCCCTCGTATATCTAATGAGAAAATTCATTGATAGCATGCAGATAGTTCTCCGTGTATCAACTCAGAACTTCGAGGATGTAATAACTTCCATAACAAATGTGGTTAAACTTGGAGGGTCTTTAGGTTGATAAGCTTAATTACTATGTTTTAATAATCTCGTCACATTAGAAATTGAAAACATTTTACGATTTTTATAAACAAATAATAATGTTATCATTTATTTTTGCTTTCTTTATAGGTGAGTGATTAACTTTGATGTTTAAAATACCAAAAAAACATTTAGTTTGGTAAGATGTTCGAATATTGTATAAAGATTTTTTTTTTTTTTATTTTTTTTTATTTGTTATAATTGTGTAATATAAAGCCATATGTGGCCAAAATACATATTACAATTGAAAATAATATGATAAATTATACAGTAACCCAAAAAAAAAACTTACAAATTAACTATAAACTAATGTTTTGTAAACAGCTTCAATTTGCAACACTACATACCACTCATAGATAAGTCCACAATCAACGATGGATCAGCAAAATACGATTAGATTTGAATACGATTCAGGTGATTAGTTAATTTTCCACGGAAAACTGATTGAGAAGAACTGAATGTTCGTAGTTCATCAGGCAGCTGGTTCCAACTACGAGCAACAGTAATAAGAAAAGATTTTTCAAACAGTGCATAATATATTCTAGGAATAAAAATTTGAACATTCCTAGTGGAATGTGTAAATCTAAAACGGTGTAACAAAAATTGTGGCGTTGCATTTTTTATGAGCTTGTAGAATATTAAGATATACCTCATAATTATAAAATTTTCAAAAGAACATTTTAAAAAACTTATTACATGTGGTGATATATGATTGTATAAATTTTCTTGATCACGATTTAGATCCCAATTTCGATTTCGATTACAAAGCCTAATACCAAAAACAAATCTTACAACTTTGTTTACTTAATAGAGCATGTGCTACTTTACATCTAACTTGATATGGTAAATACATGTTGAGACAATATAACCGACGCAGAGTAAAGCACACCCTTGAGTAAATATTATCAATATGAAACGAATAATCAAGTTTGTTATCAAGTATAACACCCAATATTTTGATTCTGTCTACAAATTCTAGCTCCCTTTCTGCCATTCGAACCGTAATATCATGCAAATGTAATGAACCAAATCTTATTAATTTTGTTTTGGAGACATTCAATACGAAAAAATTTGATACCATCCAAGATTCAACTCTTACTAACGTATTATCTATTCCTGACTGTAACTCGTCTCTTAAATAATTCCCACGGAACAACAATTGAATGTCATCAGCGAATGCATAAACCGAACACATTTCGGATTCAATTACGTTAAATAAGTTATTAAGGTACATTGAAAACAATAATGGCGCAAGAACTGACCCTTGGGCGACTCCAGATCTTACTCCTCTCAACTGTGATTCACGACCTCCAAATGACACAAACTGTTTCCGATCCGACAAGTAGGAATTAATCAGTGAACATGCTGAGCTTGAAAACATGAACTCGTTTTTTAGCTTTTTGTATCAAGTTTAAATGATTAACACGATCAAGAGCCTTAGATAGGTCTAATGATACTAAAATACTCGTTTCTCTTTTATTAACACTGTCTCTAATAGACTCTGTTATTCCTAACAAGGCAGATGACGCACTGCAACTACGACGATACCCAGTTTGTCGATCATTTAATAAAGAAAACATCTCAATGTGTTCTAAGATTTGAATTCTTGTTACATGTTCAAATACTTTAGATAAAATTGGTAAAATACTTATAGGCCTTAAATTATCCATCTCATATGAAGTGCCAGATTTTGGTATTGGAATAACTTTGGCAATCTTCCAGTTTTGTGGAAAGACTGAAGTAGTTATAATGCAATTAAAAAAATGCAAAATAAAATCACTTATTAATAAGAAAATTATCTTGAAAAATTTTAGAGTTATTCCATCAACACCACATGCATTTGATTTGACACTGTCAAAAGCTGTAACCAATTCTGATAAATCAATGCTGCGAAAGAAAACATTCCATCCAATTCAGTAGAGCTTAAATTTTCTAGTTCATTATTCAATTCAATGTTTAAACCATCCAAGAAGTAGTTGTTTGCTTGATCAACATCTAATTCCGCATTGGAAGGAATTGTGTTATTAGCACCTGCTACTCTTAATTGACTCCACATTTCTTTTGAAGTCGCATCACTAAATAATGCACTAAAATAACCCTTCTTAATTCTACGAATTGTTCTTTTAGCTCTGTTCCTGTACTTACAAAACACTCTCCACTTAAATAATGTAGGATCGCCCATGTATGCTCTGTAAGCAATATCCCTGAGCGATTTTGCATAAATGATTTCGCGAGATTTCATCCAATCTGTTGTCTTTCGTTTGATGTGAACTCTTTTTACAGGTACTAAGGAAAACATTTTGGATATTAAAGAATCCAGTATAGAAATTTGTAAATTAACGTTAATTGTACTATAAAACAGAGAAAAATCTTGTTCTAATACACATGACGCCAGATCACCTACATCAACTGATGCGTAATCACGGTATTCAATGAACTCATTTGAATTACTACCAGTATCAACCAAAGGCAGCTCGAATAATGCATAGATAAAAGCATGATGAGATGATAAAAAGGGAACTTGCATTTGGCCTGTTGTTTTTAGTAGTGGTTGACCACTTATAAGAAAATAATCTAAAAGTGTTGTGGTATTAAAACGTATATCATGATGTGTTGGAATTGAATTGTGCCTTATAGAAAGATTAAAGCGATTGCACAAACTTCGAAATCTTCTTGCTTTTACAGTATCATACAGATCATTATTAAAATCTCCTACTACAATTATATTATTATATCTTTCAAACATGTCAGACATTGCAGATTCAAAAATATTCAAATTTCCATTTGGTAAATACACAACTCCCACTAGCATAACAATGCCACCGGTTGTTATCTCAATAAAAAGTATTTCACATTCACCATAATGTGATTGTGTATTAACTATTTTATACGTAATACTATTTGACACATAAATCCCTACTCCTCCAGCTCCACCATTCTCTCGAGGACGATCATTTCTACAGAAAACATAACCGTCAATGTCAACTACACCATTTGGCACTTCTGGCTTTAACCAGGTCTCTGTTACAGCTACAATGTTAAAGGATGTTCCTTGTATAAGGTTTCTAAATTCATCAAATTTAACTGAGTATGGAGCTGGACAAATACTTTGACAATTACAGTGACCTATTTTTAATCCATTTTCAAAGCCCCCTAATTGTATATTTGTATTTGATTTTATCATTACTAAACTTATTTTTCAACTCATTTAACACTGATATTGCTTTAAAGCAACAATTACTCTTAATTTCATAAAGCTTTAGGTAGGTAATATTTCAAATGGGTGGCAGCTCTGGCTGCAAAAAGGCAGTAGGAATAACAATATTTTTTTTTTTGTTTGGAGTACTTTTTTAACTCTACGTACAAATTATTTTGAAATTCATAAATTTTAGACATATTTATATACAAACAAATCTTCATGCGCAAATGTCCAAATTATTATTCTTTACCCGAGTAAAAAAGTTTATATAATATTATATATGAGAAGATATTTGCCTCACGTACAATGTACAATGTTATATAAATTGATCCGAAAAATGGTTTTATGAAATTGTATCACTTTGAATATAATTAGATTTACTTACATACAATTAATAAGAATGTATCAAATTTTATCTCGATCTGATTACATCAAATTATATTTCATTTGATATAATTAGATACAAATAGATATGTAATAGTCCAAACATCTTGAAATTAAATGATACACAAAGATAACAGAGAAGATAAATTTGGCATTTTTGCTTATTTTTGCCATTTTACTACTCATTTTTGTTTTTTGTTTGCCATATTTTTTGATTTTTAATTTTTGTGTAAAATCAGATTTTTTAAAATTTTTGAGCTTTAAAGTTGCCGTTTTTATAACCTTTCTTCGCTTGAAATGCCTTTTTTCTCTTAATGTTTTTCTTTTCTTTTAAAGTCAAATTTTTTTGTAGTTTTGCTATTTTTTACCATTTTTAAAATATTTTTTGCCATAAACACCACGGTTTTAGCCATTTTAAAAGTATATTGAACTTTTTATTATTTATAACACCGTATATTTCAAAGCATAATAGATAAACTATTGTAATTACTAATGTGAAAAATATAAAAAAAAAACATTTCAATGTTACAATTTAGTAAGTTTTGCGAACCGCAAAACTGTACTTATCGAAAATTCGCGTCAAAAGTGCATGAAAATTGTTAGCAATATTTCTTTAAGGATGATGAAATTATGTCTAACATATCGTATTATACAAACGAAACGCGTTTTAAAAAAGTTGTTGCTATACACTTATTCAATTGTTAATTTTAATTAAATTACAATAAAATCGGCCTCACTATGTTAGTTATTAATATGTTTATTTTTGTTAATCAAAGTTTGTAAAACACAATTTTTGCTTTTTCCGTACTATACAAAATATTTAAAACTAAGTTTTTACAAAAAAGTCAAATATAAATTCAAACTCAAATTTTTATATGCTACGAATTTTTATATTTTTTTCATTCTTGCACTTATTGTGCGCATTTTAGGGTTAAAAAATATTTTTTATGCAAATGCTTTAATAAATAATATATTTCACAATATATTGATTTTATATAAAATAGGTTAATATTTTTAACAAATAAATGCAATTTTTATGACCGGTTCAGTAAATCTAGGCATATGTCCGATTGCCGTAAATATAGTGTTGTCAAACGCTTGGGAACGTTTTAAGACCAATACAGTGTTTTAGCCAAAATTGTACATGGACCTAAAAATTGATGAAGTCAGTTTCCTAAAATATTTATTACGCAATATGCTAGAATTTGGTCTAAATCACCAGTTTTCAATATTGGGGGAAAAAGAAAATAGAAAAATTAGGATATATAATACATTTTGAATTACATACATATAGCTATATACATACATAAACTGACGTAGAAAATGTTCACAAATTTGGATTATATATAACTATGTCTCAAATGATAGAAAACGCTTTTCGTTTTGTGTTATATATACTTATGTTTTGGTCCCCGAGTAAAAAAAATTATATACAGCGATATACTCTTATATAAAAATATATGATCATATAAAATAGCTAATATATCAATATGTATTTATATATAATAATACGTTCAAAATGTTTTACCAAAAAAATTCATGTATAAACACATCCAATCATGTATAAAAAAATAACTATTCTGAATCTTATATATGATAATACATGGTTGATATACTTGAGTAATTTTTTATAAAATTCGATGTAATCCAATAAATAATTATATATAATACATAATATCAAAAACGTCTGCTGTCATTTTATACATATGTACTTATATATAATCCCAAACTGAAAAAATGTCCTAAGACAGTTCGTATGTAACTATATATAATTCCAAAATCGCAAAATATTGCACGAAAATAGTTTTACAGTTTTGCGAAATCAAGTTCCATTACAAATAAACCCTCTAGCAAATTTTTTTTTATAACAGATTACCTATGAACCTGTTCTAGAACAGGTTCCTGGGAGTCAAATGATAAGGTTTCACTGTCCCAGAACCAGTTCTATAACTGGTTATAAAGCAACTTGTTCTAGTTTGGAGGTAAAGAACTTATTGCAAATATTACAAAATCCATATAAAAAGAATCGGTTGAAAAACAAAAATTATAAGCATTTATAATACAGTATAAGTTGTTCTGTAACCTGTAACCTGTTATTGGATTTTACTGGGCCATT
The DNA here is from genome assembly GCA_021234595.1 of Delia radicum. Taxonomy (NCBI): domain Eukaryota; kingdom Metazoa; phylum Arthropoda; class Insecta; order Diptera; family Anthomyiidae; genus Delia; species Delia radicum. The sequence continues at coordinate 55,138,125 of CM037853.1, forward strand.
TTAAAATTAACTAAAATTTTTTTTTAAATAAATTAAAATTAACAATTTCGTTTAAATGAAAATTTGATGTCCTAAGAAAATATAATTAAAATTGAAGTTATTTACTAATTTCAATCATACATGTTGTGTCACAAATATATGTAACTTAATAGCTTTTAATTTATATATATTTGGATTATTATGTATCTTATTATATCTAATTGTATCAAATAAAATATAATTGGATGTAATTATATCGGGAAAAATTTCGGATAGAATTGGATAGGTTTTCATTAAATTGTATATATTTAAATATAATTAGTATCAAAGTGCTACAATTTATTAATATTAATATTTTTTGTATTTTTATTACAAAAAGTATGTCCAATTTATGCATTGGCAGAACGTCGGATTAACAATTTGACAGTATTGTCCTGATATCCGATTAATAACAGTGTCCAACCGTTGGTTTGAGCGAACTTGCCACCGTTGGCATAACGTTAGCAATTCAAAAAATTTGGTATTTTAAAATAGCCTAAGTTAAATTAATTTTGAAAAATACATATAAAAAACACATTTAAAAAGCAGTAATACAGTTCGGTGTTAGTGTTATACATCATATTTAAATGTGTGAAATATAATAAAATATTTAAAATAAATGCTTCTTATTGGTATTAATATTGGTAAAAACAATATTGGCAAAGAATTTTGAGGATGTTATTGGCAAAACATGTGCTTTGCAAACAAAATGGTGTTTTCCTGGTACGATATTAGGTTATACATTTGGTAAAAATAGCAGTGGTTTGTTAGTACTATTTTTTGCTACGGTTGGCAATTTCTACCTGGGTAACAATGTTTTCAAGCCACGTTTTTTATAAAAAAAAGTGTGAAAAAAATCATAAAATTTTGCAAAACTTTTACATGCCTTTTGGACTGGGCGCGCTGTTTATGAAGCTACTCAGTTCATGCGATATACTAGCTAATTTAAATATAATTGTTAATGTCAGACGCAAAAAACATACAGTTTCAAAAAATTTACCCCGACTCTGTAAATTTTTGTGATGTTCGTAGCCCGTTATTGGTGCGCTGACACCAGCTTGGTATAACTCAGACTATATAAAATTACACTATTTTTCAAATACTGTACTCAAAATTTAATTCCGTTAAACTGCGCAAAAGCCCTATAGAAAAAATTGCGAAAGTTTAAATATCGGAAAATTTTGATTTCACTTATAAACCACCCTAGCAGTAAACAACCTCGATTTGGTAAGCAGTAGCAACATTTGGATGCTTCCAAAATAGCGCTTTTTTTAATTAGGGAATTAATTTTATTGTGCTTTTCTAAATACCTTCTTTGAAGCAGTGAATAATGCATACTATGAAGCATTAATGTTATCAATACACAAAAAGCGCTTTTCATTGTCTACGAAGGCATGAATTTATTGCTTCTTACAGAACATGTAAGAAGCGCTTTTCACCAGCTTAAAAGAGACGTACCAAGTGGGGCATCGCAAGTAAAAGTAAAGTTTTCTAGATTTGCTATGGAAGCGCTGGATAATTAAAAAATGCCTTCCTGAACGGATTCTTGAAAGGCACTTTTTTTTTTGCTGTTACACAGAAAAAACTAAAAATAGGTTTCAATTAAAAAATTGTTCGAATCAATTAATATTTTAACTGATTCTGCACCTATCACGGCAATGATAATATCAATTAAAACTTTTATTGAAAATTAAAAAGGAAAAAAAGTTATAAATAACTTCTACAAAAAAAAAAAATAAAAAATATGATACTCAAAACAAAAGTATGTGAACGATACGTTGGTATGTGTGTTTTCGTTAATGCTGTGTCTGTTTGCGTATTTGTGTGTGGGTTTTTTTCTCTTTGCAAACTTCTAATGCATTTTTTACTTTATACTAAAAATTTTCTATTTAAGCATATAGTGCCCTGAAAAAACAGTTTGAGAATTATGTCTAATATAAAATATGTATTTATATATTTAGAAGTCAATTAAAATATTAATTGATTCAATTAAATATTTATTTAGAAACAAATGTAATTAAAATCAAATATTTAATAAGATATTTTAGGTCAATAATTTTTCTGTGTACCATATAACTTATCAATAAGCAGCGATATGGAAATTACTTTTTCAGTAAACGCATCTCCCAAGTCTAGTGAGTACATTATGTATGTACATTATGAAAGTTAAAAAGTACCCAGCAAAACCACACATTACCAAATCATGGGTAAAGTAATATATCGCCATAGGGCTTCACGCGTTACATTACACCTTACTTCACTGATGAATTTTACAGGCGATGAGCCTAAAAGTGATGGATGGACTCATTATCTTTGGGGGGTAAATTAACTGGTTACTTATATGGTACATAGTAGGAAAAAGTAATGTGTCTATAAATAGATTTTCATAAAAAAATGCATAAAAAATTTTTTTACACATATTTTTTTTAAATTAACTAAATAACTTGTGTTTTAATAAACAATGTACGTGGTCATGCTGGGATTCGAACCTGGGGTCTCTGGTATTTAACAATTAGTTAGGCGAGAGTTCTACCAACTGAGATATCGATACATATAATATTTTATTGCTTAAAATGTAAATGAGTTGTTGTGCTTCGTGTTTTCGTTCGTGATATCAAAAATATACACCTTACCCTCATGCTGACAAAAAATCACAAAGTAATGTGTCTATAAATAGATATTCAAAAATATATATTAATAATTACGTTTATAATTCATGCATTATGTACTTGATGATCGGTAAGTCATTATTTTATGTTTTAAGTAATGTAAAATATAATGGACATCATTACAAGGTAATCCATGTGTGTTCAATTATCTGTCACTCATTACTTCATGTTGGAAAAGAATGATACAGGTTAGTAGTACACATTACAAGGTAATGCATTTCTTTATTGCACCCATTACCAACGTTTTGGGTATGAGCAAACAAATAAAATAAATTAAAAAAACTCTTATAAATTTCAAGTAATTTTTCAACTTTTTGACTTCTAAATGAGCTTAAATTCTTTTGGTGAAAACATTTCAAAGCATAACTTTGCGCATCATAGCTTTTAAGTGTAATCAACTTAATTCATAAAACCTTGCAAAATAAGTGCTATCTAAAGTCAGTTTTAACAGTAGTGGAAAATTTTTCATATTTTCCTGATAATAATTTATCTTTTTTTTTTTAATATTTGAATCTTTGGTATTACTTTGCCAAAACTAAAGTTATTCGATTTTTGCTCAAATAAGCAACAAATAACTTTTAGTGTTACAATAATCCGAAAATTTAGAAACTAGACTGGTTTTTTTATTTATTTTTTATTTTTATTTTATTAATTAATAATCATATAATTACAAATTATATACTATTACCCTAACCGAGCACTAGCTAATATGGCCTTCGGCGCGTTGTAGCGAAAACAGACCAGTGCCTCTGGTGGGAATCGAACCCCCGCACTCATACGCCAGCACGCTAGCAACTGGCCTACCGGGGCGCACAAGGTTTTTTTTTTTGATTCTGGTTTTTTATGTTATATGTCTGTTAACTAGAATCAAAAAAAAAAATACTTTGTCAATTACATGCTTAAATAGTATTTTTATTATTTTATAATAATTATATTCAATCCATAAACAAAATCTAAATAATTTCCGCTTGTTTCCCTAATTCTTATAAACACACAAATAATTAGTTGAATTATTTATGAGCTCTTAATTTGGCTGATTTATTTAATAAAATGTGGGTATAATTTTATTACAACTAATTATTTCATAAACATAATAATGATTTAATCAATGAAGTTAACATTCACTAATTGCCATAGGATTCAGGTAAATATTATTTTTTGTTTAACTTGAAAAAAATATATACAAAATATATAATTGTACACACAATTAAGTATTTTTTATTTATCTTAATCTGATGATTTTATCTAATGTTAATAAAGGTTGGATTTAAAAAAAAAGAAAAAGCAAATACAAATTTTATGAAAAATAAATATATATATTTTCCTAATGATCTTGATCATTAGTTAAATTTTTATTATACAGGGAAAAACAATTTATTTGTTGAATGTTTTTTGTATAATTTTTTTTTATGCTCATTAAATAATTTATTTACATTAATTTTTCTATTTGCATTTATCACATTAATAATTTAGATATAAGTATAATTGAAATTTTCATTTAATATTTCATATTTTTTTTATATTTATTTAATTTTGTGTTATTTATGCTTCGTTTATTAAAAATGCTTGTATTATTATGAATTACATTTAATATTTTATTAAAAAAAAAAAAAAAAATTATATGAAATTTAACAGTCTTTGGGGATATGCTATAATGCCTGCCCATATACACTCTTGGACAAAACAAAGCGCAATTTTATTACTGTTGTGTTTTGGGGAAAAAAAACTATTGAAAATAGTATTGAATAGTAAAAATATGACTGCATTTATTTATTTTATAAACAATTCTGTACAAAAACTACATGCCAAACAAAAATGAAGAAGGTACAGAATTTTGTTGGACAAAGTAAAGTGCAAATTTTATAAATTTTATTTAAAAACTTAAAATAAGTTAAAGTAAATACTGTTTTATTATTTTATCACATATTTTGTATTAAATATGACTTCTACAAGTATTTTTGAACATATAAAATCATGTAGTGTGCTAGTTGGTAGCGTGCTGGCTTATCAGTGCGGCGGTCGTGGGTTCGATTCCCACCAGAGGCACTGGTCTGTTTTCGCTACAACGCGCCGATAATTTGTAATTATATGATTATTAATTAATAATTACTAAAAAATAAATAAAATCATATTTTAAAAATATTTGTGGTTATCGCCTTCATTTTATCGAAAGCATTCTTGATTAGGGTTCGGCTTATTTTTAAAGTGACGTTACGAAAAGTCTCAGGTTCCAAAAATGTTTGTTTTGGTTTAAAAGAAAAAATGTAAAATTTCAGCTTGATCTGACTATCTTTAGAGGTGGCGACTTGAGATGAAATTCTAATTTCTTATTATTATTTTTTATTATTCAGCAAAAACTCTATAAAGTGTTAAAATCGGTAAAAAAAAAACTTCCGCTTATAAATTTTGTATTTGTATTTGTATTTATTAAATTTGAATTTCTAATACAACAAGATACAATATCTTATAAATTGCAGTATTAGAATCAGACAAGTTAAACAGGACATTGTATATAAATAAATTAATTATACTTAAAATTAAATTACATATAACAGAATTTCAAAACTTTAAACAATTTTAAAACATACTAAATTTGATGGTAAATTAATTAAGATGTCGGTAAAAGAAAAAAATTAATACAAAAAATTACGAAAAATGCTGAAACAATAATTTCCTAAAATGTATTGCGTTGCTAGTGCGTTGAATATCCCAGGGAAGTTGGTTCCAGAGACGAATGGTTAAAATAAAAAAATTGACACTCAGAAGCATGGTCACGGTGACGAAATTGTATTATGTAGTTTCCTCTAGTCGATCTAGCAAACTGTAAACGTTCAAAAAGATAATTTGGTTCCCTGGTCATTATAATCTTGTGTAAAAATATGAGATTTTTGAACTTAAGGTAATTACAAAAAGAGATGTTGAATACACGACATGAGTACTGAGACACATGATCAAATTTCCTAAGGCTGAAATGTAACGTATGATGTTATTGAAAGTTGTGCTCAGTTACATCCTTCGTGTTACATCCGGTGAAAAGCTCAGATGCGTATAATAGAGTCGGTAAGCAAGCGCTGTCATCATTCAGAGTAGCCAGCAAAATTTAAACAATCTGGCAAGCTAGATGACACTTGATATACATATAATTCTGATCGATCAACAAGAGAGACGTGTTCCGTTCTCTACAATCAATTCATTCTTTAAGTATCACGAATATGGCCAAATTACGTTCAAGCAACAATATTTTTTTAATTGGCCATGACTGGGATCCAAGTTGCCTTCCATACAACAAGTATTGCGTGTATTTTTCTACAATCATAATAAAGTGGGATTAACTGTACGCGAAAGTGCAGCACTGGCCATTAAAGAAGCTTCAGTGTTTTGGTCAAAGGCGCGAATTCCTATTCGTCAAGAATACAATTGCATTACGAAACTAGAGAAACTATTCAAGGAATGGAAAGGTCTCCTGAAAAATAGAAATAAATCAAAAGAGTCTTTCAGAGCAAATGAAAGGGCTTTTGTTGCCAATTTCAATAATCTGTTCGATATAGCGCACGCAGATGCATTGACGATGATGACAATTGAAGAAGATAAAGCATTTCTTGAAATGCAGCGGCAGGATGGACGGCCAGCCCATTTAGTTGCAGTAGATTCAGTATCAACTAAAAGAGATAAACGGAAGGCAGAACGTGAATTGAATCATCAAGCTCGAAAGCGAAGAGAGGCAGAGCGCGTTGCTGAAATTGCATCTTCCAGCATTGAAGGTAGAAAACATATGTATTTTTTGTAATCGTAATTTAGTCAAACCGTCGTTCATAGCAGGTCTTGTATCATCATCTGGGAGTGAGAATGAGGCCGATTCACCGTTGTTGATTTTAGAGGAAATGGAAATTGCGAATGCAGATGCAGCTTCATCTTCAATGAAAAGAGGGAGGAAAAATTTTTTCACCGCGCGTGTGCTATCTTCTCTGGACAAATGGAAAATCACCAACAATGGTGCTATGCATTTGATGTCTGCAATTTTAGAAGCTGTAGGTCTTGATGTCAAGGAATATGCACTAAATACCAGAACATTGCAACGGCTTCGAGAACAAAACAGGACAGCAGTATTAGCGACAGCCAAAAATAATTGTCAAAATATGGTAAGATATCTTTTATTTTTTAAATCACCAAATCTCGATTATTAGTTGATACTCACATTAGTTAGTTGATACTCACATTTTTTACTACTTTTTTACTTAAGTACTTACATACTTAAATCACCAAATCTCGATTATTAGTTGATACTCACATTAGTTAGTTGATACTCACATTTTTTACTACTTTTTTACTTAAGTACTTACATACTTTTTAAACTTTTTAATTTTAGATATCAGCAGTGGTGCATTGGGATGGTAAAATGCTCGTTGAATTGACCGGTCATGAACAGGAGGAACGCTTGCCGATCGATCATCATTTCACATAGTGAAAGCGAACAACTTCTAGGAGTACCAAAGCTATCTGCTTCAACTGGATTAGAAATGTCAAATGCAACTTTTAACTTGTTGACTGAATGGAAGATCGATGATCAAATTGTGGATCGATGGTCAAATATGTTATGCTTTACATATTTTATATATATGTATCTTATTTGTTTATTTTCAATAAAAGTTATATAATTACTGTAAAACATAATTTCCTTTATTATGTGTAAAACCCTAATCTCTTGCAAGAAAGCTTATCTTCGCCAAAAAATACATAAATAAAAGTATAAGCTCAAGTCGCCATCTCTTAATATTATTCGATCTGGCTAAAACTTTACACTTCATTGTTTTATACCAAAAGGAACATTTTTAAAACCCTGAGACCCATAGTTACAACACTTTTTTTTACCTTCATACAAATAAGCCGAAGCCTATTCTTGATCCTTGGCCGATGGGAATTTTAACATCAACAATGACTTAAACATTTTAAATTAGTATTACGTTAGTGATCGCAGCTAATAACAATCCAGTTTAAAATTTTTGTTTACCCTTAAAATACTGATTTTCATGAGGCTGCGACCAGTACCCTGTTGAAGGCTTAGATCGTTTGAGCACATTTTCTTTCAAGTTAACTCTCACCGGAAACTATGCTACTGCAGACAGACGAAAATGCCACCCGAATAATATTACTTCCTGCATAACAATTATAAGCACATGTGGCCTTAAAGGAATCAATTCTTAATGGAACTTATCGGGTTATGATTTTGTTTTCTTGAAAGCGATTTTGTTGATTTTAAACAAATTCTAACTATTAAAAGTAAAAAAAAAGATTTTTTTCTCCATTAAACGGCCTGTTTTTACAATACGTGTATAATTTCAGACGAACGTGTGGCACCCGAACGAATACGTAAGGAAATGAGTTTTTATAATTCGTTCGTTTGACTTACGTTTGAGTACGTAAAGCTTTTTGTTATGTCAAACAGTAGAGATTGCCATGATATTGTTTTTCGGTTTTTGTTAGCTTTCTTCATATACATACAAATAACTCATTTTTCGTTGGTAGATGGCAACAAATGAAATATAAACAAAAACAGCTGATTTTTGCTTGAAAAAAAAAAATTATTTATTTTGTTAAGAAAACAATAAAAGTGGTGATAAAAATATAATTTGTATAAAAAACAAAAACATTTCCAAAAAAAAAATGATCGGGTCAATTGCCATGGGTTTTGATAGTGATTCCAGTGCCAGTGATAATGAATATAGCCAATATTGTTAAAAAAAACATGGGTTTTGTCTACTTGCATATTTACGTTTTTTATTGTTATCACAGCTCATTATTTATTTTTTATTAAATGTTTTTTGTTAAAAGTATTTTTTTTTTAATATTAAATTGTGTTGCCTTTTTTCTTTGACGAATACTTTTTTGTGAACGTCTGTTTTTTGAAGTTTGTGACATTTCAAATCGCAATGTGGAAACCAAAAAAGAGACGAAAACGACAACTCTTACGTTTTCACTCAATTTAAAGTGACATTTGCGATACAGAACCCCAAAATGAATTTCTTCACTCAATTACACGAATTTTTTGAGTGACACGTCTTACAAAAACAGGCCGTAAATCTTTGTATTATGCAAATATGGAATCTTCAGTAAGCATTCTGCAGTAAGTTATATGGCTTGCGGAACCATTTTCGCCTGCAGATGCGGTTCTGCCGATGAGAGTTGAGCTGATAAATACTTAAAAAATATTGGAAATCCTTTTTAATTAATTTTGGGAAGAAAATTTTACAATTTGGATGAGATAGAGAGCTTAGCTGTCTAAAATCTCCAATACGACACTGATCGTAACCTCACGAGAAATGTTCTAAATTGCTATTTTAAGAATGAAAACTAACTTTTTACTGGATCTCTCAGCTCAGAACATTTCTTTAGAATTTATGTACATTTTTACGCCCATATCTAATGTTTTTATTCTGATATATTTTAATAAAACTAATGTCCAATAGATGACAATGGTATCAAACATTTTTAAAAACTTTTTTTTTTTAAGAGAAGCAACACTTAGGAAATTTTTCCTATGAATTAATGTGTTGCTATCTTCGGAAAGGCGATAGTGGAGAGATGAAAAGGTGATGAAAGATGAAGGGCTTCATACATGGCAACACTGAATTGCGTGAGTACATAAGTCTTACAACAGTTGTTGCTCGCCACCTGATGTAGAATTTGCGAATTTATTGAAGCTTTTTTGTTTCATAGCCCTGATTCATTATTTTACTATGGGAAGCGATACATACACTCACAATATATTTTCCGTTACCGATTGTAGTTTATTTAAAAAGTAATCCGTAAAGTTTGTTTTTAACTGAATAAACTATTAAAATACAAAGAACATATTTTTCAACTTTTTTGTCTGTTATTTAAAAAACAAACTATGAATTAATACGGATTTTCTGTAGCAGTTAATATTTTCGTTTAAAATCTACATGTTTAAAAAAAATCTACTTGTTTAAAAAAAAAATCACACAAAAATCACAGTAATCTTTTTTTTTAAAAGTTCTCTCAAACGTTTTTCATATGCATGAACTGGGGATGGTAAATAAATTACTTATTTACATTTTCAGTCCAAAAAGTACCAAAGTGGCCCAGCTGGCGATTAAGTGCTTTGTTTCAGTAAATTTTGTTTTACTTTTTTATTTTACTGAGGGTATTCAGCGTGGTTATTTGCACACGATGCAAATTTGCACTTTCTCATCCTTGAGCAGTATTGACGGTGCATAATGTGCATATTAGAACAGAGATGGAGTTCCCTCACTGTTCCAAATTTATATGTTAAAGCACATCTATTAGATTACATCTAGGAGATGAAGAGACAGCCTGCTAGAGATAGAGTAAAAACTCTGAGTTTCTTTATTCATGTACAGATAACAAAGTTTAATATATATAAAATAAAACGAAAAGTTAGGATTATAATTTTCGCAGTATAGAACATGTGTTAGCTGATTATTTGAATACAAGAAAATTAATTAGCAATATGGTAAAAGTCTAGTGTTTTTTAGGTAAACAAGATAAAGCGCATCAATGTTTAATGTAAATTTAAAATTAAGCAATATTCTTGTGCAACTTTTGCTAGTTTGCAACAAATTACCCTTGTGTATGTCATATTGGAAGGTTAGAAAAATCAAAAAGGTTTTGTGTCTGCACAAGATATGTGTTAAATATTTAATATTGAGTTGGCTACATTGAATGATAATAAAATTGTCAGTAATATGTGCAATAGTATTGCAAGAGTACCTTAACAATTAAATTAAATCAAAAGGTACCAAAATGTTTACAAAAGTGCTTTTTACTTTAGTACTAAACCAAATATTTTATTTACCATCACTATAGTTTTTCTTTAGATTTTAATTGTCTTTTATTTTACAAACACATAGTTTTTTAAGTTATTTGCATATTATAGTAAAAGATGAACTCAAAGGTCATCCTTTTTCGTTATGCTGCCATATAAATGTTAGGCGCCATTCGCTCAATTAATTATTATTCAATTAATCTTATTATTTAGTTTTAAAAATAAATCCTAACATATATTATTATGTATATAATACATTATGTAAATAATACATTTTTATTTCTTTTAAATTAAATTTGGTGATAGCTAAAATAAACGACAATCGTTTATTTTTACGTTTTTGGGGGTAAAATTTTGATGGTTAAAATAAAGGAAAATCGTTTATTTTTAAGTTTTGGGAGTTAATTTTTAATTGTCAAAATAATGGAAAATCTTTTATTTTTATGGATTTTCGGTAATTTTTTGATAGTCAAAAAAAACGAACGTCGTTTATTTTAACGGATTAAGCAATTATTTTTTAATAGTTAAAATAAACGAAAGTACTTTGTTTTTATCGATATTTTTAGTTAATTTTTTAACAATTAAAAATAATTGGAAATTACTATTGTTTTAAACGAAAAATCAGTAGTCCTGTTTTAACAACTTTTTCTATAGTTTTAATGTACAAATTCGTTTGTTTCTAACTATAAAATATTGTGAGTGTATAAGTTATAGAAAACCCATACATATTTTTTTTCTAAATTAATGTTGTAGTCACCGGAAATCGAACCCGGGACCATCTGTGTAACAGTCCAACAACCTAACCATTACACCGCAACGCCCACTAATTTTGATCTTTATTTCGTCCAACAAAATTCTATACCTTCTTCATTTTTGGTTCGCATTTAGAAAAATCTAAAGTCAAATATATATGATTTGTAGTTTTTTGTATTGTATTGTGTATAAATTAAATAAATTTAGTCATATTTCGAATATTCAATGCTACTTTCAATAATTTGTTCTTCACGAAACACAAGAGTAATAAAATTTCATTTTATTTTGTCCAATAGTGTAATTACAGATCATTTAATGGTAAACAAACTAATAAATATTAATAAAATATTATAAAAAAAAACAGAATATTTCTGATGAAACACAGCAACTTCGTTAAAATAAATTAACATAAAGTGTTTAATTAGTTAAATATTATTTATATTATAAAAATAAAAATGTATGTACACTAAAAGAAAAATAGTTAAAGCATAACTATGATTTCAATATAGTTTTCTTTATATGTTCACAATTTTTAGATTTTTTTTCGAATAAAATATTGCATTAAAATGTTGATAATTTTTCATCGTATTCTTCGAAAATATGAAAATTTGCTGTTGACATCATATAAATGAATCGATGAAATTGCACTTAAATTCGTTTATTCAAACTTTTCGTTGTGTTAATGGCAGTTTCCATAAAATTGTGTGAAAAATATCATTTTATTTATTAAAAGTTTCATACACCCAACGAAAAGGTTTTATTAAAAACTGATTTCACCAAAAAGTATTAAGAGTTTCATTAATTTTAAGACATTTTTCGCTTACTGTGTCAGGAAAACTTTCATTTATCTACTGCAAAACTTCACTAGTTTGCGTCCAACAAAATTCTTTCGGTGTATGTAATTTTTTTTTTCACGGTGCATGTTTATAATGAAGGCAAGCTTATGTACACTAATTTAATATGTTTAACAGATCAAATGATTGCTTTAGTTGGAAATTACACACCAAAGTAAATAGATGGTCATATGTTGACAACTAGCAAGATGTATTTTAATTTTTTTTTTTATAATTTAATTCTTTATTCATGCTAATCGTTTTACAATGTGTAGTGCCTCTGAGTCTTAAAGACATTGTTGAGGCGAGTTGGCAAATAAAAATAATATAAACTCAAGTATATATGTTATACCGACTCGCCTTGTATGGAGCGTAAAAAGTAAAAACAGTGCCCCTCTGAAAATGTGAATTAGTTTGTTTTATGACTATTCCCAAAATATTTTTGGTCCAGATGCTGCCGTTCATGAGCTGGACCGTTTTTAAAAAAGGTCTGTTTTGTGATTTTTTGGAAAATTTTCGACTTTAACTCACTTCACTATACAAGTTATGCACATGATATGAAAGCTTTTGTTAAAGACTCGTCTAACGACGTATATGACATGAGAAGCATGTACTATATACACGCGGAATTCAGTGAAATGTAATTTTTTTTAAGGTTTTTGCACAAAATATAATAATTCTGCTGCCACATCAGTATATTCTAATCACTATTTGACATAAAAGAAATTATAAAATACTCTTTTTTTTGACTATTTGTTTTAGGTCACTTTGAACAAGTGACTTAACATAGCCCCAAAGAAAATAATCCAATGGGGTTAAATAATACTAAATGGGGTTTTTTGAATTAGCCGCACTGAAGAACGCTTATGGAAGAAGTGCACTATGAGTTTGACGAATATAACAATAATTTTGATTAAAAATTTTAACAATTTGCACGCGTTGCTCTGGTGTTAGTCAATTCATAATGAAATTTCAAAGCAAACTAAGCAAAAAGCAACTACCAGCTGTTAAATGGGTGGTCAAATAAATCACTGATGCCAACTCAAAGTTTGACACTCTAAAAAAATTAATAGATAATTACCGCAATTTATATGTATAGGATACACATTGTTGGCGTCTTTTCGTTTTATTATGTATGAAAAATGGATACAAAAATCGTTCATGGTTGGTTTTATCTTGCAAGAGTTGTACTTTTTAGTATAATTTTCCTAGTTTCTACTACATCTTGACATGCAGCGACATCTACTGCATTCTGCGTTTATCTTTCAATATGGTTGGTGTCCACACTTTTAATGTGCTTATCAACACAATTTTTTTAGCAAAATAAATTAGTAAAACATTAGTAAAATATTAGTAAAACATTAACAAAAAAACCGTTAAATGCCAAATATAACTAAACTTTTAGCTGAAATTTAAATTTAAACAAAAATGTTGCTAATTTACTAATTTTTCTACTAACTAATTTTTTTGAGTTTAGATTATAGGACGTTCGAACGAGGCAACGTGCCGATTCATGTCGCTTGTTTCACAAAAAACATTTTAAATGATCACAACATACCCGTATTACAATGGCCAGGCATAAGTCCAGAACAAAGACCCATTGAAGACCTCTGGGGAATTCTTTCCGCTAAGATCTTTTCAAAATCAAAGCTATACACTACGTTTAAAGAATTTAAATACTTTTCTATAACTCAATATAAACTTTGTTCGATAACACAAACATTTTTAAAAATGTGTACAAGTTTTTACTGGAAGGTGTTCATTTACACAAATACTTAGTAAAAACAAGTAAAATAGAATGTAAAGTGACAGTTTGATGCCAATGAACTTATAAGTTTTTACTGGAAAAAAATATGCTTGAGTATATAGTAAACAGAAACAAATATTAAATTTAATTAATTTAAATATTTTTTAATGGATTTAAAGTCAAAAATATTAGATAGTGAACTAGGGACGAAGTTAAAAAACATTTTAAATTGTTTCTCGTCGACAATTTCAATTAACTTTTATCTTTTCCATAATGATCAGTTAATTTTTTGTTAATATTTCGTAGTTAAATTCAGCTGTCGTATATATTTTACCAATCCTTCAAATTTTCCGTTCGTTTTAAATTTGTCTTACTCTTTGTAATTTTGTTACTGAGTAATTTTTACTGGACTTTACTGGAAAAGTAATCGATCAAACTTATAATATACTGCACATGTAATTATTTTTCTTATTATTCAACTTTGTACTAACGCTTTTCAAAAATTTATACAAACCTGTTTGTATTAGGGAGTATAATTGCAACAGACTCTATTTGGGTTCCTTGTTCCCTGTATGCTTTGGTTTTTTCGTTATGCAGAGAAAGTTGTTTGGAAAAATCCACGGATAACAATTTTACCATTCATCATATAAAATTTGTTTATGTTGCCATTGAATCTTACATACAGAGAAATACAGTGCCAACCGAATTAAAAAGTGTATATTAATGGTAATAACTTCAAAATTCAGTTAGTACAACGATATTTACATCAGATTTCTGAATATTTTGGGTGTTGGAACTAAAATCCAGTTGAATTAGTCCAGCTTTGTTCCGAAAACTAATGTTAAGTTGTGCCAATCGTCTGAAACTAGTTATGGCTGAACTTGAGTCGTAGTAACCGAATTTCAGTTGGCAAATAGCTAAATTTTTCTATGTGTGTACACAATCATAAAATATTAACGAAATTCTAATAATAACGAGAAAGGAGATAAATAAATTTTCATTTTGTATGCTTTGGTTATTTCGCAGTCTGTATTAGTTGCCAAATAAAATGATGTTAAGAAAAAGATGTCGAAACAGTTGGCATATAAGCTGATGTGTCTGGATTTGTAATGTTAAACTTATTTCTCTTATATAGGCAAGAAATAGAAGAGAAAATTACCTCTTCATTTTGTATGCCTTCGATTATTTCGCAGTCTGTATTAGTTGCCAAAATAAAATGATGTTAAGAGAAAAATGTCCAAAGAGTTGGCATATAAGCTGATGTGTCAGGATTTCGAATGTTAAACTTATTGCTCTTATATATGCAAGAAAGAGAAAAGAAAACTACTTTTTCATTTTGCATGCTTTGGTTATTTCGCAGTCTGTGTTAGTTGTCAAAATAAAATGATGTTAAGAAAAATATGTAGAAACAGTTGGCATATAAGCTTATGTGTCTGGATTTGGAATTTTAAGATTCTTATATAGGGCAACAACAGATTTAGGGCCACATTAGGGAGAATTCCCTTATTTTTTTTTTAATTTTCAATGTTTGTTATAACTTTAATAAAATAGCCAAGTTTTTATATAATTATTATTATTATAATTCCTTTATATTTATCTTTCCATATTATTGCTATTGTCATCGTCACCATCATCAAGTCGAGAAAAAGTGAAAAACAACGGTGGCATCTTGTTGACATAGTATTTGAATTATAATGGTTGCTTAAGTTACTATTTTTAGAACATTTTCAGTTTCAGTTTTTTTATTTTTTTTGGTTTTTCTTCGTTGTTGCTGTTTATTATGAAAATGATGCTAAAGTTTTTTCTCTCAGTTAAAACTGTTTTGTTCTAAAAATTTTTTTTTAACGTTTATTTTATTTTTTTTTTTACCTTCAACATTTAACCTACATTTTGTTGTTAGCTATCAACCGACATAGTTTTTGTGCTTGTGCTATGGCAACTAATAAATATTATGACTTTTTCATGATCTTTGTTACTGTTTTTCTATTTAAATAAAAATACACTGAGAGAATATCCTTGGATATCCTTGATAATTCTCACTAAACTAATGAAGTCTTTTTTTCACAAAGTAGTACCTACTATATAGGTAAAGACTACTGCAAATATAGTTAAAAAGAAATGAAATTTCACTTAAAGAAAGTACGACTTACATTTCAGTAAATTCAACTAACATTGTAATTTGTTTTTTAATGTTCAAAAAATTACTAACGATTGTAGTTAAAATGAACCACATATTAGTAAAAAATAAACAGTTGTAATTTTTGGTATAATTTTCCTCGTCACTACTACATCTTGACATGCCGTGACATCTAATTCATTGTTCGTATATCTTTCAATCTGGTTGTCTCCCACACTATTAATATGCTAATCAACACAATTTAGTTTAGCAAAATAAATTAGTAAAACAATAGTAAAATATTAGTAAAACATTAGTTTAAAACAGCTAAGTGTTGAATGAGTATAACTAAAATTTTAGGTGAAAACATAATTTAAGCAAAACGTTTTGCTTAAATATCGTATACCTGATTTACAAGACGTTTAACTAACTTTTTTTTGGGTATAGACATAAAAGTATATCTTATCATAAAAAGAACCCAACAACTTATATATCTATTGTTAACGCTTTGACGTTTTTGCAAAACAATATAATTATTTTTTTAAATACAGCGTTTTAAAATTGGCCAACTACTAAATTGGCATCGGTTATAAAGAATTTTTTTTTTATTTTAAGTACACTTAGAATACTATGTTGGTAAAGACCACTGCAAATGTAGTTAAAAACAAGTGAAAGTTTACGTAAAGAAAGGACAAATTACATTTCAGTAAATTCAACTGAATTGTCATTTGTGTTTTAACGTTCAAAAAATGAATCACAATTGTTGTGAAAATGAACCACATATGCAGTAAAAAATAAACAAAGATTTATTTTTTTTCTATTTTCTTAAATAACAAAAAACACCTGTAAAAAATGAATGTAAAACAGTCATTTAATGTGGTTTGTTTTTTAGATGAACTAAAAGGTTAGTAAAAAATTTTATTTGTTCTACAAAAATAAAGAAACTTTATAACAACCCAAACTACTACATACTTTTAAATCAGAAGTTCTCTGAGTGTAGTTAGAAATTTGAAGTTCTTTTCTAAATAATTCATTCCATTTTAAATGGATTTGCAATTTTAATACAAATATTTGTTCACTGGAATGTCTGGTTTATGCACAATGTTGAAATTCTAAAATTTTTCAATTTTATCAGTGTGATATTTTATATCTTATAACGCACAGTGGAGTGAATCAAAAAAAAAGTGGTAATAAATATAGAACTTCTTAACTACTGGACCGATTAAGACCAAATGTATATGTAATCGTTAAGGATGAGTATAGCTTTCAGAAAATTAATTTTGAAGTCACCCTGTGTTAACACAGGGTGAGCACTAAGGTGCCAAAGTAGACCACCTCGAGTACAAAAAACTTTTAAAATGCTGTAACTTCTACAATTATAAACTGATTTCGATGATTTTAGACTTTTTTGAACCCGCTTGATGAGATTAATAAAAAACATGCTTACGCTAATATGTTACCTCTTAAAGTTTAAAAGTTGTGTGATGTTGAACATTAAAATTTAAATTTTTTGACAAGATTTTTTTAGGTTTTAAGTTAATAACTCCTTTATAATAAGTGGTAAGACATTAAAAAAAATTTGTGTATTGCCACTTTTATCATTAATGTTGTGCTTAACGTTTCATTTAATTATCTGTAACCGTTCAGTAAAGAAAAATCTGCAAAGTCAATTTTTTGAAATAGGTCAAAAAAATTGTAAAGTTTTTGAGAAAAAGTAGCTTCACTCATACGTTTTTTTTATAATCTAGTAGAAGAAAAGTAAATATTTTTTTAAATATTCGAAAAGAACAGGCTTTGCGAATAGTTCTACATGAAAGTATTTTTAATTTTGGACATGCACCCTACACCCGGCATTGATCGAAAATTACCAATTTTTAAGCAAAATTTCAAGTTTACACACGTGGGCAAAAAATGGCACGCCCATTTCTTAACTTTTTAAAAAGTAATATTATAGACTAATAAAATGTTAATTATTCTTTATCAAGTTTGACGCCGGGAAATGAAAAGTGGGGTCCTGGGAGGAGTTTTTGTAAAAAAAGTCAAATTTTGAAATTAGATTTTTTCGCTTTTAAAAAAGTCATATTTAGATGCAATTTTTTTACTTTCATTTATTTTTTATTAATTAACGACAATATATCTTTAATTCATATTAAAATTGTTTACATAGCATAACCACCTATTTAGATATTATTTATCAAATTTAAGTTGTTATAATACAAAAAATACTATTATATATATTTTTTGTTTTTTTACTTATTTGTTGTGGAAATTTTTTAAGTCATGGCAAAATAACCATATACGGACACCACTACGTGATAAAAGACTAAAAAAAAGACCCGTGTCTCCCAATTTTTCCCAAAGTCATCTCCTCTTTTGTTTATGGGCCGCCAAAGATTTGGGGCCTCGGTATCATTTTCGCAAAAAAGTGATCATTTTCTCAGGCTCATATCTTGCAAACCGTTCAGAATTTCGATTTACTCTCTATGGCAAAGTTATAGCTCTTATCATAAAGAACAAAAATTGCGAACATATAAAATCAAAAAAAACTTCACCTTCCAGATCAAAATCGCAAAAAACTTAAAAAAATTTGATTTTTTTTACCTTTTTTCCGTGTTCAGGTCCATAGGTAGCAAACCGTTCAAAATTCAAGGAAACAATCAACTACAAAAATTTACCTAAGATCTGAATAAACAAATTCTTAGAACATATAACTTCCTAGAGATGATTGTTAACACTGTTTAGGTAGCGCGCAAAAGTGAAAAATTTTATAATTTCATTTTTTTTTCCTGTTTTCTCCTGTTCAGGTGCATAGGTAGCAAACCCAATTCCCAGTAAGTTTATATGTTCTAGAAATTTGTTTATTGAGATCTTAGGTAAATTTTTGTAGTTGATTGTTTTCTTGAATTTTGAACGGTTTGCTACCTATGGACCTGAACACGGGAAAAAAGGTAAAAAAATCGAATTTTTTTTAAGTTTTTTTGCGATTTTGATCTGGAAGGTGAAGTTTTTTTTGATTTATATGTTCGCAATTTTTGTTCTTTATGACAAGAGCTACAACTTTGCCAATAGAGAGTAAATCGAAATTCTGAACGGTTTGCAAGATATGAGCCTGAGAAAATTATCACTTTTTTGCGAAAATGATACCGATGCCCCAAATCTTTGGCGGCCCATAAACAAAAAAGGAGATGACTTTCGGAAAAATTGGAAGACACGGGTCTTTTTTTTTTAGTCTTTTATCACGTAGTGGTGTCCGTATATGGTTATTTTTTTTTCGTGTTGCTTTATTTTTTTTTTAAGCATAGGTTTTCACCTATATTTATTACCACTTCTTTTCTGATTCACTCCACTGTGCACCGATATGATTATACTCAAACTAAAAATAATATTGTGTAGAATTATATTCTTAAAAAAATCATAATTTTGCTATAAGATTTTGAAAAATTAAGCAAAATATATTAAAAATTGGGTAAATGATGTAAATATTCAAACCTAAAGTATATCACAACTGCAAATGACAACGTAGATCTATTTAAAAAGTTATGTTTCAAATGCAGATTTTTTGTTTTTTGCCGTAGAGTAGTGTAATCAAAAATAAATTGTGTAGTAACTCTATGTTCATTGAGATGAATTTCAGAATCAAATTCTAGGACAAAAATTAAAAAAAAAATAAAATCCCAAAAAGAAATTGTTTTTGGAAAAGTTAATTTTGTTAAAAAATTTCGATTGCAAAAAGTTAAAATAAATATTTGCTATTTCTTCAATTGATATACTTTTTGCGCTTTTTTGAAGGTAAAAAAAAGTTTCGCCTTTTTGTTTGCATAATTCGACCTTTACCACCGAAGCGTATGATGACTTTTAATACACGTTGCTCAATATTCATCATACGCACATATGAAGAAAATGGCATTTCATCACATTTATAATACGTTTATAAGCGTCTTTCAGTTATTGGTTAAAATTTTGTGAAAATGCCTATTATTAAGGAAATCTTAAAAATATGATTTTTATTATTTTGCATACAAAATGCAGATAAAAAAAAATAAATTTTAATATTATAGTAAATATTTTAAATTTCCTTTCTGATCATATATTGTACATCAAAAGTTGTTTTTCTCTATACTATCATCCATTCATTTTATGTACACTACCTTTCATAAACATGAACATTCTTCATTTTTCTGTGATAATATACAGACTTTTTTTTCAAAAATATATTTTTGTTTTTGTTTTTCTTTTTCACAATTTGAAGTAGAAGCATCTGTTATTCTTAAGATAAAGTTTAAGCATGATTTTACTCCACTCACTATAACATTTACGTTTTATTTTTTTTTATAACCCCTTACCATTATATCTGTTATACCTGTATATAAACTCAGACATAGTAAAGAAAACTTTTTTTCCAAGTTGTTTACTTGCTATGAATTTCCATTTTTTAAATATTTGTTTTCTTCGTATTCAAAGAATTTCTTTATAACGTCAACAGAAAAGTTGAAATCAGTAACATAACTTTTGTTTTATTTTACACTCATAACACTGTGCAACAAGAAAAACTTCCCGAATGAGTCCAATGGAAAATGAAAATAGTCCATAAGTATATCAAAACTCTTAGCTATTATTAATTCT
>CM037853.1:55158787-55361630 GCA_021234595.1 Delia radicum
TCGATTTTAGTATTAAACTAATTACAATCCGAATTTTGTAATTGTCGATTTCAAAAATCGAATAATAATTCAAACTTTATATTTAATTAAAATATTTCATTTGATGTACGTTTGGTCGGAATTTAAATAACGGTTTATTTGTCAAAAAGCGAAATGTGTTTGGAAAAAACTAACGATGCCCTTGCTACACTCATAATAATATAAGCATAAAAATTCGAAATTATTGTCAAAACTACAAAAAAGTTCGTAAAATGTACAAATTTTCGTTTATTTTACAACAATTTGGTTATTTTGACATTTTTTCGTAATTTTACGCATGGATTATTATCAGTGTATCTTAGTCCATCGTGAAGATTCTGTTTAGATACCTTACTTTGTTCTCAAGTCATTTTTTTTATAATAAAACATAATAAAACATATGAAACATCTCTTTGCTGTTACGATACACTCATAATAATCCATGCTAAAAATACGCAAAAAATGTCGAAACAACAAAATCTTTTGTAAATTGAACAAATTTTTGTTTTTTTGTTACAAAATTTTTGGTTATGTTGACATTTATTTGGATTTTTACGCATTGATTATTATGAGTGTAAGAAACTAAGTTCACGCAATACGGTATCTAATTTCAAATATAATTTAAATTTCACACACAAAAACACACATTTTCCAAAAATTTTTTGCCAATTATTAAAAGTTGCGATGTTTGTATACCGTTATTGGTGAGCTACACTATGGGGAATGGGACCGGTTCTGCGTGTGCCACATGATCGGTCCCTTCGTGCCAGAGACCAGTCCTCTGCTAATAAAATAAAGGATCTTTAGCTCAATAAAACAAAAGACAAAAATTTATTTAAAAAGATCGAAGAAAAATAAGAAAGTTTGTAAGTATTTTTTTTTTTTAATTTTCTACCTTTAAATGGCAATCAATTCTTCAGGAGAAGACTTTTCAACGTGAAACTTTGCAAGTCATAGTTTGCAAGTGAAGTCTACCTTACCCTATTCAGCGTTTCTCTCAATTCAAAAAAACTTTAAGAAATTAAAAGCATCTAAAGCCAGTTTCAGCAGGTGTCGGAAACTTTTGAAATTATTCATATGAATGCATGTTGTTTTCTTGTCATAAGTTTATTTTTATTGTTAAAAATTTTTTTTTTTTAATATAGAGAAGGCGTCAACTTATTATTTATTTTTTATCATAAATAGCGTGCATTTTTTTAAAAGCAACAAATTGTGTTTAAAAAAAAATCCATCACTTATGTAAACAAAATAAACTTAGTGGTATGTGGAATCTACTGAGGCATATGATTATTATGTTTTTAATAATCATACGCACTGTTGGTTTTTGAAAAACAACACAATTTATAATTTCAAACACATCCTTTAGAGTTGCATACAAAATTTTTCAATATTAATTGTTGGAATTAATATATAAAAACTAATTAATACACTCATAAAAATACATGCTAATAATACGAATATAATGTCAAGACAACAAACACTTTCGTAAAATGAACAAGTATTGGTACATGTATTATTATCAGTGTATGTACAGAACAATTTATAAACTTCAAAAATACGTTGCAAAGTGATTTGTTTTGTTACCATCACTTTTTTAAATATTTGACTAACTATGGTTGCAAAATAGCAAACTTTTTATTTTACCAACAAAATTCACTTGGTTACCACGACTGATTATAATATACTTACTTGTTATTTTTGTATTAATATATAGTTGGCATTTTGTAGCAGTTGTTATTGACATTTTAAAAGGAATCTTGTGGATTTTATATTGACATCGTTGAAGCTGTTATATACATTGAAGGTTGTTTAAATAACTCAAAACTTTTATAAAATAATAACAACACAAGTTTACAAAGTATTTAAATTTTTTCCCAAATTTAATGAAAACTTTATTGGTTGAATTTTAATGGATCGTTTGCTTTGTTTATGAGAGAAGGTTCGCATTTTTGAAAGAAATATTTTCCAAAATTTTAAAACCAATGATTTAACAGATACAAAACTGCACAAGTAAAAATGTTTAAATACAATCATATCATTTGTTTAATAAAGGATATTTTTTATAGAGGTATAGAACTTTGAAATGGAATAAAACAAAGATGAATTTTTTAAATTGACATGAAATTTACTTTATTCGAAAGGTAATCATCTGGCATTATAATTTAAATATGACTTCTGGCATATAACCGCCACGGCTGGCTCGGACGTAGTCTAATCTAGAGATCCAATTTTCGAAGACTTTTTCCAACATTTGTATCCGTATATTGACAATAACTAGGCGAATGTTGTCCTCCAAGTGGTTAATCGTTTCAGGCTTATCGGCGTAAACAAGCAACTTCACATATCCCCACAGAAAATAGTCCAGCGGGCGTTACATCGCACCATCTTGGAGGCCAATTCACTGGTCCGAAACGTGAAACTATGCGTTTACCAAATGATTCCTTCAATAAATCAATTGTGGCACGAGCTGTGTGAAATGTTGCGCCGTCTTGTTGAACACAACCGCTCCTAAACATTATAGTTGTTCAATGGATAAGCGAAAAACTCAGTAATCATGGCTCTATAGCGGTCACCATTGACTGTAACGTTCTGACCAGCATCGTTTTTAGAGAAGTACGGACCAATGATTCTACCAGCCCATAAAGCACACCAAACAGTCAGTTTTTCTGAATGTAACGGTGCCTCATCATACATACTTGAGGATTATTATCACTCCAAATAAGGCAGTTTTGTTCATTGACGTATCCATTTAACCAAAAGTGAGCTTCATCTCTAATTCGCGTAATTCGAACAGAACCATGATTTTAAAAATAAATTTGCAAAAATTTGGAAGCGTTGTTCAGGCGTCAGTCTATTCATGTTGAAATGCCGAACCAAACTAAACATAAATCACTTGACACACTGATAGAATTTTCCTTAGTAGTATTAATGAAACGATTTCATTAAAATCGATTCATTGGTTTAATAAAAAATTTCATTAACTGAATGAAAATTCATTAATATTGGTATTTTTTCATTAACATTTTTTATGATTTTTTCATAACTTCATAAAAAAAATTCATTAAATCAATAAAAAATTTTCAAATTTTGTTTAATAAAAAATTTGACTTGTAATAAGAAAAAAAAAATTTTTTTTTACTATCATTTTGAAATAAAACAAAAATGAAAAATTTCTTCTAAACAGAATTAACCAAAACTTTGATATAAATAAATTTTTTTATTAAATTTGGCTAGAGCTAACAGTTTTTGACGAAATTCCAGGGAACAGATTCTCTAAGAAAAACGACATAGTTTTTTTCAAAACGAGACCTAAATTGTTATCGTTTTGACGATGTTACACAAAAACGTTATGCTAAACGATAATAAAGTTTTGTTTTTTAACAGCATTTTTAACAATATTTAACATTTTTATCTAATATGGTCGTAATTTAACTACAAAAAGTGGACTATAAAAGTTCTACAGAATTCCGAGCCAGATAAATAAAAAATTACATATTTTGTACCGACATATAAGAAAATATGTCATCTTTTAACACAAATTATAAAAAGTGTAAAGAAAGATTGAACAATTTTGTTAAAATAAAGCAATAAAAGCAGAAATAAATTAAAATTGGACCAGACCATTTATTAAAATTGATTTAATGAAACACCTTTCATTGACTCAATGAAACGTTTCTTTGGGGACTTTTTTATGAAAAATTCATTGGATTAATGAAGGAATTCATTAATACTACGCACAAATTTCTATCAGTGCAGCTGACAAAATTACCGCCAGTTAAGAAAGTATTGCCAACATAAACTTGTATACCTGTATAGAAAACACCCTTTATAATATTATTAATGCGGATTTGAGTGATGGCGCATATGATCATTTATAATTTTATCTTGCATTTGGTTTTTCGAAAATTTATGATATGATCCCATTAATATTATTATCTAAATATATACCAACATTGTTGTTACAAATATTACAACCAATTAGAAGCATTTTTTAATTCTATTTTTTTCACACATTTAAATATGATGTATAAGACTAAGACCGAAATGTATTGCAGATTTTTAGATACTGTTTATTATACATATTTCTCAAAATTAATTAATTTTAAGGTGTTTTGAAAGTACACACTTTTTTGAATTTCCAATATCATGCCAACGGTGGGAAGGAAGTTCGCTCAAACCAGTGTTTGGCCACTGTTATCAGTCGAGTAACAGGAAAATACTGTGAAGATTCTTAATCCCACGTTCTGCCAAAGCATAACCGACCGTTGCCGACGCTTTGCCAACACTGTGCCAATTGTATTTTTCTGTCTGTGTAACTATGTACTTATTTTTGATTTTTTGTAAGCTGGAAAGTAATGACATTTTGTGCACGCAAGTCATTTATGTTTTTATTTATCAAGTATAACATGTGGAGATAGATCAGATGGTACAGCGGTCGACTGACAACCTTGAGGATCGTGTTAGAAAATCATGTGTAATTTAAAAAAAAAAAAATTTTTCAATAAAAAAAATTTTTATTTATTTAAATTATTTTTTTTTTTTTTTGTAGGCCCATCATTTTTCTATTTTTCGCAAGGTGGTAAGTAATGATGTGTAATTATTTTGAGCGAAATCCCCATTGTAATGCGATTTGTAATGGCAATTGTAATGCGATTTGAAATGGCAATTGTAATTACTTGACATTGCCAAATATATACTTATATAAGCACTTATGTTTTAATGTTTTTCTACACTGGGATATTGAATCGCATTGCATAAAATAGTAATTTTTATCAAGTGGAACATTTTTTTTGATCAGTGTGAAAGCTTTACAATATTGTGATCATAGTATAACGTTTTATGTGCATTTTTTCTCCCCAGGCCACTAAGGGCCTGCTTAAAGAAAAGTAAACGAGTTAAGGTCTTATAAAACATAAGTGCTATTTTCCCCAAAATTATGCATTCTTTGATGAAAACATAAACTTTTTTTTCAACTTTTAACAAAATAATAATTTTCATGAAATGTCCTGGAAAGGAGTCGCTCCACACAAAATTACAACTATTATTTTATAGAAATGACAATCGACTACTTAACATTAGACATTTAAAAATCTTTAACCCTCTGGCAAACGATGGTTTACAACGAAATTCATACCATGTGCTCCACTCGAAAAACAAGTAAGTTCTTCAACAAAATTGTTTATATTCGCCTAATTTAGGCGATATGAGCCAAAATATTTTATTGAGCATTTTGGAAACTAAAGCATATAAAAGAGAAGTGTTGGACAAAAAATATTTCTCTTACCAAGATATAACCACGCTCGAAAAACTATTTTTTCCTGCTCCTATTTAAGAAGATATCGCGATTTTCGTGTTTTGGAAAAAGCTAAATTAGGCGAAAAAGTATTTAAACTTCAATTTATATTGTTCAAACTTCAATGCTTTACTATTAATACTTAATGTCTTCTGTCTGTAAAATTTCATAAAAATCCGTCTATTAGTATATAAGTTAAGGCGATGTCTTTTAGAGGAATCCTGATAAAATCCTGTGAGTCCTTGGACTAAAGTAAGGACTAATTATTAAAGATAAAGCTTCAATCTTACTTATATTTTATTATAAAGAGTTTCTAGTCAAATTAAATTGGTTTTTTAGATTTTTGAAAACTATTTTTTTCAAAAATAATAATTTTTTGAAATCTTACGAAAATTTGATTTTGAAGCTTTCTCGCTTCCAATAGCAAATTTAGTTTTCTATCGGAATATGTTAATTTATAAGTATAAAACGCTCATTTGACGCATTTGTGGTACATTTTATGAAGACTGCCCTGAGGCAGCCTTACCCATTAGAGGGTTAAAATTAATTAAAAAAAAAAACGTTTAGCATGTTGTTAAAAATCGTGGGTAATTTCTAAATCCAGGCTAAAGTGGATTAGTTAAGGCCCAACTAAAGGGTCCGCCAAATAACTTTTTTTTTGAACTCCTGAACCAATTGGCGTCATACCAAGGTCTTTATGCAAAATTCGTATCAATGATGTCTCCGAAATGTTCAATTGTTTAGAACGACGGTGAATTGATGTTGATGGCGCTTCACGCACACTTTTTGCCACAGCAGCAATATTCTCTGGTGTACGCACTGTTTTTGGATTTTCACGCTTTGGTATATCTTTCACTTTTTTCACAAGATAACGAAGATACGGACCATATTCGTTCAGCGGAAGGATAAAACTAATTATCTGTCAAATCAGACATGAGCTAAGTGTTATGATTCACGAAATAAGCACTAGTTGAAAAAAAAACGTTAGATGGCGGACCCTTTATATTTAGCGAAGTTGAATTAAGGGGCTAAGCGAATGTATGAAAAAACATTAAATCAACAATATTTAGCTTTAGACAAATTTTGTAAATCATCTGGCGATAATTTTGTAATTCAAATAAGTGTAACATGACCGTTCTTGAATTCAAAGAAAAATTAACAAAAATGTTTAACCAAATTTAAAAACGGTAAGTCAATTTTGGTTGAAGCTTTATAACTAATGAATTCAGAATTCCATGTCTGAATAATTTTGATTATTTTAAGTGAGCAACAAAATTTCACATAGACGTAATCAAACAATAAAAAAACCTAACAAATATTACAGTATTATCAGAATCACTGATTATGGTTAATATTCAACCTAGGCTGATTCAATTGCAAAATTTATCATGTAGTGTGTGATTTTTAGAAATATGCATATTTTTCTTTCTTTCTTTGATTTGAAACCATATGCAATAATGCTGGTGGTTGTAATGAGCGAAAATCAAAAAAATTTTAAGGGACATCCTAATGTACATACACATACATATTTTTTTTTTTTCTTATTTTCAACTATATTTAGTCTCTTTATTACTCCCACTTATTATAAGTTATTAACAAATATTATTTATGCATTATTTCATACTACTTATTAATTTTTATTATTCCAACTCTTTTTCTTCAACATTAAATAACGCAACATATGTTTAAATCACAGCCGCATACAAATTTTCCCTACTAAAGATAAGACTAACTACAGTTGAAAAACAATTATAAATTCATACTATCAAATGCTCTAGCACCACTGCAATTAAACTTAAGAGACACTTAATAAACTACTCTATTTTGAATAATAATTGAATGCCTCGATGGAAGAAGGGTACATAATCCATTTTTAGAACTTTTCAGAAGTGAAGAGAAAAAAGTGGAAAACTCTTATGAAAACACATTTTTTATTGGATAATTTAAGTCTAAGTGTATCTGTGTAAAAAATTTCATTCAAATATTGTACATGCAGGTGGTTGAAATTTTTTTTTTTTTTTTTTAATTTTAATAAATACTCAGGGGATGCCCCCTACTCATGCAGTGCATTGTATTGATCAGGAAAATATGGTATGGGAGGGAATATTTTTGATTGATTTTTATATATTTGAATGAATTACTTGCGATTACAAACGGTATTAGCTATACTATTTTAATTATTTATGTGCAATGTATAAAAAAACATTTCAACGTTTCAATTTAGTAAGTTTTGCGAACTGAAAAGTTGATTGAATGCTTCGCTGGAAGAAGGGCACATAATCCATTTTAAGAACTTTACAGAAGAGAAGAGAAAAAAGTGGAAAATCACAATTGTTTCCGCGTAGAAGATTATATTCAAATATTGTACATGCAAGTGGTTAAAAATTGCACTAATATGTCAATATTTTGATTGATTTTTATATTTATATTTATGTGCATTGTATAAAAAAAGCATTTAAATTTTTCAATTTACTAAGTTTTGCGAACTGCAAAATTACACTTTTCTAAAAATATGCGGTCAGGAACTCATGCAAAATGTTACCAATATTTCTATACAGGATAATATATTCTTTGCTACACACATAGAAACATTTAGCTCTTTGCCAACTGAAATTCGGTTACTTCGACTCAAATTCGGTTATTAGGATTTTCAGTTGGTTGGTACAACTGAACATTAGCTTTCACAGCAAAAGTTTGGTTAATTCAACCGAATTTTACTTGCAACATATAAAATATTCAGAAATGTAATGTAAATATCGTTTTACTAACTGTTTTTAAAAGTACTTACGATTAAAATACACTTTTTAATTCGCTTGGCACTTTATTTCTCTGTGAGTATAATATCGTATTATTCAAAAAAAAAAAAAAAATGTGTTTCGAAAAAGTTATCACTTGTACCCTTATTCGAGAGAGGCATTCAATTATTTACATTTGGAAAAAATAAAATACTTTTCATATAGTAAATATGATAATTTTTACACAAAGGGTTTTACAACATTGATTTCAGGGGGGAAAAAATGTGAAAAACATACAGTTGGAGGAACATTGATTACAATTGAAATCAACCCTTATACATTAAATGTAATAAAACAGTTTAAATGAAATTTATACGGGTGTTGGTTGTTCAATTAAAGACAAAGAAAAGAAAAAAAAAAAAACTGTTAAAACAAAAAGAACATTAACTACATTACTTAACTTAAGCTAACTGGAGATTTTACTCTTTAACTTAGACAAACATTTAAAATGAAAGGGGAAAAATTAGATATACATTTTTATATTATAATTGCTTCAATAAAATCTTGAAACATCACAGCGAGATTGTTGTCGAACTACTGAATGGGTAACCCCTTCTTAATACATGCTTGTTTAGAATTTCATTATATTTTAAGAAAAAATTGGCTAATTAATATTTACGAATTAGTTACACCAATACATTTGAATTTTATCAAATATAATTAGTATTGGTGGCCTGGGGAGCATTAGCAATTTTTTTATTCAAGTGATATCATTAGCGTACAACATATTTTTTCGATTAGCAAAAAAGATTTAAAATGCTCGGCCATGTTTTATAAATGAGGGGAGCAGGGGTGGCAGAGCCCTAAAAAAAGTTTTTTAAAAACAATTTTGAGATTAAAAAATTCTTTTACCAGTGTTTTCAACAAGCGTTTTCCCAGTATTTGTTTTACAATAATTCCAGTGGTCTACAAAAAAAAAAAAAAACACTGGCAAAGAATTGGCTGTAAAAAAGTGTTTTCACAGTGCTATCCAGTAAGGAATTAGAAAGGTTACAAACGTCTAACCACTGGTAGAGCATTTATTTTATAAAAATGATGATGCCTTGTCTAAAAAAGTTTGTAGTCAGAAGTTTTCGAGTTTTATTCCTGTCCCAGGAATAATTTTGTGTGTGCTTTTTTATATTTTTTTTTTATTATTTTTTATACATAAAATGTTTTTTTTCTGGAAAATCTCTTTTAAGCCCAACTTTTTTTGTTTTGCCAACGTCGGCAAATTGTTTCCAGCAAACTTTATTCCAGTGCTAGCATATTTGTGCAATCACCGGTTATCCAGCAGTTATAATTCACATAAGTTTTAAGCTATAAATTATTATAAGTCTTGTGCGTAGAGCTGTCGGCTGCCAGTCTGGGGGCCAGGGTTCGAATCCCGGCTGAAACAAAAAAATTATAAATTAACTTTTTTGTAATTTTATTTTGGAAAAATTATTTTTAGACCACCTACGTTATTGTTTTTTACTAACTTTTTGCCAACGTTGGGGAAATTTTGTTACCCAGTGCTTTTCCGACACCCTTTTCAATTTCGGATTGGTAGATGGGCCTGTTGGAAGTTGCCTTGGCAGGCAATGTGTGACTGGAGCACTTCACAAAACACTTTAATTTTAGCAATCATTTTGAAATTCTGAAATAAAGAGTGTTGTCCTTCAAAAAAAAATCATTATTTGTCTTATTATATTTTTATATTTATTATATTATTATAATTATTATATTTATTATATTTATTATATTTATTATATTTAATTATATTTATTATATTTATTATATGTGATTATATTATTATATTTATTATATTTATTATATTTATTAGATTTATTATATATTCTTATATTATTATTCTTATTCATTATATTTATTATATTTAAGCTTATATTCTATTTAAATTATTGTATTATATTTATTCTATTTATTCTCTTTCTTACTATTCTTCTCTTTCTTTCTTTCTTCTATTTCTTCTCTTCTTCTCTTTCTTCTCTTTCTTCTCTTTCTTCTCTTTCTTCTCTTTCTTCTCTTTCTTCTCTTTCTTCTTTTTCTTTCTTATCTTTCTTCTCTTTCTTCTCTTTCTTCTCTTTCTTCTCTTTCTTCTCTTTCTTCTCTTTCTTCTCTTCTTCTCTTTATTCTCTTTCTTCTCTTTCTTCTCTTTCTTCTCTTTCTTCTCTTTCTTCTTTTTCTTCTCTTTCTTCTCTTTCTTCTCTTTCTTCTCTATTTTCTCTTTCTTCTCTTTCTTCTCTTTCTTCTCTTTCTTCTCTTTCTTCTCTTTCTTCCTTTCTTCTCTTTCTTCTCTTTCTTCTATTTCTTCTATTTCTTCTCTTTCTTCCTCCTATTCTTATTGTATATTTATTTTCTAAATCATATTGTTATATTTGTTATTTATCTAATATCATTACCAAAAATATTTTTGGTCTTTAAAATCAAAAATTTTCAATCCGATTTTATAACAGTTTTTTTCCATTTATATTCACTTTTTTGGCACTTTCTTATATCTTCTATTTTAATCTTTTGTCAATTTAAAAGTCTGAGAAAATCGTACATAATATTTCTTTCAATTCTACTTTCTTAAATTTCAATTCGTGTAACTTTTATACACTCAAAATTATTTGTGCTTGGAATTAACTTAAAATGTGGTTGAAATTAGTTGCGTATGATAGAACACCTAAAACCTGGTCTAGATACTTTTTATTCAAATCAAAAATTTCTTGTTATTTATTTTTCAATATTGTCGAAGATTTGCTGGACATTTTTCAACTAAACTTTGCAATTCTTGTAACTTCTTCCTGTACATCGTCGACATATTAGCAGGGAGCTTTTGAAAATTTTCGATATAACTTTCTGATAATGGTCTTTCAAATTTAATTGCACTTAGTATTTTTATGCTACTAGTAAATATGCACACAGAGAAAAATTTGGCCATTTGCCAACTGAAATTTGGTTACTAATACTCAAATTAGGTTACTACTACCAAAATCGCTGGTTACAAGTGAATATTGGCTTTCACAACAAAGTTCGGTTAATTCAGTTAAATTTTAGTTGCCACAGCCAAAATATTGAGAAATATAATTTAAATATGGCTTTACTAACGGAATTAATTAGTTGTTACCACCAAAATACACTTTTCAATTCGGTTTGGCACTGCTTTCTCTGTGTGTGGAGTTAACGTTTTTTTTTTTTTTTCTTATTTTAAAATTCGTCTTAGTTCGCGTTTAATAGCTGTTCACAATTTAGGGTTCTAAACAAATGTATAAGAAATATACAATGTTTGAATTATCATAACTTCTGAACGCGTCAACAGGAGATCAAAAATTTTATTCTTAAAAAGATTTTATCTAGTTAAGAATTAATTTCAATTTGGTTTTATTGAAATACATTTTTACTCCAGAACTTAATATGCCTCACCAATTTGCATTTCTGAACAAAAAGATGAATTCTGAAAAAAATAGAATGATGAAAATATGATAGCCAAAGGCTTTTTGCCAGCAGATAATATAGTAATTTCAGAAACTGGCGAAGTATGATTTATTATAACTTTTGTGGCTTATCAACTTATTTCAGAAATTTATTAAATACACATCTATTTTGGAAACAGGTAGCTTTTTGTAGGACTATCATATTTAAGATACGTGTTTTTAAGAAAAATACTATCACATTTCCGTCGCTGGACGCATAGATGCGACCAGATAGAAGTTATTGCAGACATTTTAAAGAAGATTTTCTTATATAAAAAAAGTAACTATTTTGCAGGACTGTTATACACACAGAATAAGTTAGTTGGAAATCGGTTTAGAATGTGAAAAATCATTTTGGTTTTTCTAACACAAAGGTAAAAGCAACCAATACGAATTTAAAAGAATAATTGCGACAATCACAAAAGTACTACCAGTTAAATAAGTAGCAAAAAGGTAGGTCAAATGTGTAGTACTCACTAATGACATACATTTTTAACAAATAATGTGAAGCCTGAAACTCCAAGAAATTCCAAGAATTTTCTGGAGCTTATTAAAATTTGGTAGTTTTACTTTTTTTATTTCCTAATAAGACAATTTCTAGGAAATACGTACTCAAAATACTTAAAATCGCCCTACGATGATTGAAAACAAAACATATTTCGAGATATAAACAATTCTATCATAAACTTAAATCAGAAAGATTGAAATATTCTACTTTGTTTTCATGGTTTAAAAATGAAACTTTTTAATTGGGAGGCAAAATTTCAGTTTATGGGGGACACCCCTGGAAAAAAAAAAAAAATGCCACGCCCCCTTAAATGACCCCAGGAGTGCGAAAATCATAATGAATAAGGGGGCTCACGCCCCTTATGGGCGTGGCAGTCGAAAAACGACCCGGCCCACCTACGTAGACAATATGGGTATCAAATGAAAGCTAATGTCTTCACGATTCCAAAAATAGCCGTAGTTGCCAGATCGGGCGATTTTTGTAGCCGATATGGCCATTTTGGCAAAATTTGGGGTGGGGGAAATTTTTTTTTTCCTTTTTTTTTGCTTATATTTTGTTAAAATCAAACAAAAATGAGCATTTTGTGCGAAAAGAGTCAAATCATAAATGAGGATAAGTACAAAATTAAGAAACGAGGAAAACTCTTGAAAGCTTCTGATTGGTTAATGAAAATTTGTTATACTGGCTTCGCTTAGTAAAGTTTTTCTGCGTGACCGGCCTACGGCCGGGCTTAGGGGTTTTTAACTCCAGTATGTCTTAATTCTAGACGGCGGGGATCTCGAGTGCTCGGCCTATGGCCGAGCTAAAAAGAAATAAACAAAAAAAAGTCCTTCCCCCCATTTTATAAAAATTAACATATCTTCCTCAAATTCTGGCCGATCTGGCAACTATGGCTATTTTTGGAATCGTGAAGACATTAGCTTTCATTTGATACCCATATTGTCTACGTAGGTGGGCCGGGTCTTTTTTCGACTGCCACGCCCATAGGGGGCGTGAGCCCCCTTATTCATTATGATTTTCGTACTCCTGGGAACATTCTGAAGGGGATGGCATATTCAGATTTTTTCTCTAGGGGTGTCCCCCATAAACTGAAATTCAGCCAATTGGGAAATCGATATAAGAAAAGTTGCAACTTTAATGTATCCTAAAATTTAACATAGCCCACTTACAATAACAAGGGTGGACGTTTATTTTTATTTGGAATATACATAAGTTTTCGTTTGCCATAAAAATTTCTAAAAAAAAATTTAAATTTATTTTTTTTATTTTGGCCACATTTTACCATCATGCAATGACAGATAATTTTGTATAGATTAATATTTAAAAAACAATTCTTGAATTTGGGGTAAATTATGAAAGAAGTATCAAGAATATACGATAAAGAATTTAAAACCCACTGCATTTTAAAAATATCACATGAGAACTTTTACAGAGAGAATTTAAGTGTACAAAAAATAATGACTTTTCAGAAAACTAATGAAGCATTGCTTCACAAGGTGAACCAAAAAAAAGTTTTTACAATTAATGAAAAGCTTCATACTTTTTATGAAACTACATTTTAAATGATACTTTTTTTTGTATGAATGGAACTTTTTATAAATAAGATGATACATTACTTAAATCAAAAATTTTAATAGACAAATTGCAAAAACTCATGAATATCATGCAGAGAATTCTCTCAGTGTAGGTCTATTAGAAATATGTATTTCAAGACATGTTCTGCAAAATTATAAAATTGTTGCCTAGTGTTATCTGTCACATTATTTCGATAATTAAATAGCAAAAAATATGTCCCAACAGAATGTTTAGTACCTAATGCAAATAATAACTACTTTCAGTTTTTCTCCCTACTTTTCTCTCTAGTTTTCTCCCTAGTTTTTTCCCTACTTTATTTCCTTTTATTTCTCTTGTTCCTTTGCTTAGTTCACCACAATTTTTTTTTTTAATTTATCTATGCGTTTTTTTATAGTCTGCAAAGTATTTAATCTATAAAGACCATAAAAGTTAATAACAACAGCCAAGTTAAGATAAAAATCTGTACCAAAAAACTATTATGTACACTGGAAAAAATATATTTATGATGCTAACGAATTTTTGCTTAGAAACAATGATATTTCACTGGAACGAGTTCATTGAAACTTTTCATTAAGTTAGGTAAAGACTACTTACATTTCATTAAATTCAACTAACACTGTCATCTGAATTTTACTGTTAAAAATGAACCAAAAATATAGTAAAAACTAACCACAAATGTAGTAAAAATTTACAGTTTTATTAGTTTTTTGTTTTTATATAAATCGAGATAATTTTTGTGTTATTTGTAATTTATAACGAGTTTTCAACCTCTGTATATTTACAAAAATAAAGTAAATGGAACATATTAGCTAGGTTGATACTAGTATCTTGATCTGGCTAAAGATCTCAACGGAACCCGAAGTTTTAGATAAGATAGAGCCTCCAGAATAGGCAGAGATTTAACATTAAGCCTATTAGTCATTAATTTTGCTCCATTCTTGTCTTCTTACTAATCAAACAAGTTGCCACTTTCTTTTTTTTTAACAAGCATCATGACGTTACTAAACTTTAAGTATCAAAAAATGTTCCATTTATATAATAAATTCTTAATTTTTACGCTGGCTCAAGTAATATTTTTTACGCTTTTATTAGTCTTATTATTTTTATATTATTTTCAATTTATAACGAGCTTTCAACCACCGAATATTTACAAAAATAAAGCAACCAAACATATTAGCTAGGTTGGTTCTAGTTTTTCGATCTGGCTAAAGATCTCAACAGAACCCGAAGTTTTAGGAACGCTAGAGTCTCCAGAATAGGCAGAGATTTAACAGAAAACCTAGTAATCATTAATTTTGCTCCATTTGTGTCTTCTTAGTAATCAAACACGTGGCTATGGCCTTTTACTAACAAGCATCATCACGTTACTAAACTTTGAAGACCAAAAATTTTCTATTTACATAAAAAAAATTTTGTTTTTACTCTGGCTCAATTTTTTATTAGTCTTCTCTTTTTATATACATCAAAAATTTACAATTTTATGTTTGTTTTATTCGTTTATACTAAAAAAAAAAAAAAAAAAGCTGATCAAATGAATATAAATTAGTAGCACGGCCATTTGATGTGCTTTGTTTTTTAATGAACTACAAATGTAGTCAAAACTAAAATTTCTTCTACAGATGACTGTTGTTTCACTTAAAAATTCAGATACTGTTTTACTACTCGACAAGTACAAATATTTACAGTAGAAGTTTCCTGAGTGTACGAAAAAAAGGGCTAAAATAACAAAAATTTTGTAAAACAAACAAATTTCCGTTTCTTTCGCGAAACGTTTCTTTGTTTTTATGCATGAATTATTATGACCGTATATATCTTTAGTTAGTTTAAGCAATTTCGTTAACATTGTAAAATTGATTTTTATTAGCAAATTGTCACTATTTTTCATTCAACAATATTCTTTCCGTGTATATGGAAATTTCTTCCTCATTCTAAATGCAATTAAAACTCAATGCCAAAGAACTTGTAAAATAATAACCTTAAACATAAAACCACTTATTAAATGGTATACATTTTTTAACCCATAGCATTATTAAAGAAACAAGAAACTTAAAAAACATATTTCCTTAACCATATGGTTGAATTTAATTTACATAAATTCTTAACTCAAGTCTCCAAAAATCTTCTTATACTTGCATTTATATGCACAAAAGGACATTGAAACAATTTGTAGCAAAATATGCCCAAGTGCCAAAAGGCAAAAAAATAGGGATGTGTGCATATATGGTAAAATTGTTGACGGATGTTAAACTGTATTTTTTTTTTTTTTTTTTTATTAAAGAATTTTTTTGAATTACTACTTTGCCTATGCGGAAAGTGGTGCATGCAGTAAATTGTTGCATAAACATTTGCCTTTTTCTGTTTCATTTATAAAAAATGCATACAAATAAGCTATGGTTTACAAAGAAAGAGCAAAAAATCTTTTAAAAGTGTATAATGTTTAAAAAATATTTATATTTTTCCAAAGAACAAGGTATAATTTCATTTGTCGCGACATATGACGCGACAACAACTTATTTATTTTTTATTACATGTTTAGTTTTTAAATTGTTTCAGGCAATTTTTTTTTTAATTTTGTTATAAAATGTGTAAACAGCGGCAAAGAATAAGCAAATGCTTTAAACTCAAATATATACTGAGGAAAGAAGACCCATAAAAAGCGAGATATAAAAATGATGTTCAATTATCTATCGATCTGTTTGTTAAACCAAATTAGCTAAGTCTATTATTTTCTGGTTTTTACTTGCATTTCTCTACATTTTCAGCAATTTTTTATGGTATGGCAACCTACAAGTCTCTTTTTAAGTGGTCGATTTTAAGAACTTTTGAAAATTTGCAATCAAATTTTAATTTTTTACAAATTCAAATAATTTCTTGCTCAGAATTGTGAATTGATAATTTCTCTTGTCAACATATAAATATGACAACAATACATTGATTTTATGATGAGTTATGGGCAAAAATACTTAGAGGTGGCAACCTGCAAACCTTTCCCCTACTGATAAAAATTAATAATTTTTTTTTTGTAATTTTAGAGAAAAAAAAGTTAAGCTACAAAAAAAAATATCACATTTTTTAGCAATTTATAAAGATATTTATGAAAATATCCTTACAGACATTATTTCACTCAAATGAATGGTTGGGCAAAAATACTTAGAGGTGGCAACCTGCAAACCTTTCCCCTACTGATAAAAATTAATAATTTTTTTTTTGTAATTTTAGAGAAAAAAAAGTTAAGCTACAAAAAAAATATCACATTTTTTAGCAATTTCTAAAGATATTTAGGAAAATATCCTTATAGACATTATTTCACTCAAATGAATGGTTCTTCAGCAAAGGAAAAAAACCTCGTTTTGATAAGTTGTAACTACATTTGTATCATCTGGGTATCATCTTGGACTCTAAACTATCATGGCGACTTAACACCGAGCACAGGGTCAGAAAGGCAACGGTAGCCTTCTACTCCTGTAGGAGGATGTTTGGTTCAAGGTGGGGTTTGAGTCCGAAAATGGTGCTGTGGATGTACATGGCTATTGTGCGTCCAATACTGACATATGGCTCTATCGTGTGGTGGACTGCGACCACTAAGAGGGTGTTTACGGATCGTCTGTATAGGGTGCAGCGCTCTGCTTGCATTGGGCTCACGGGCGCGATAAGAACTTGCCCCTCGGAGGCTCTCAATGTAATGCTTCACATTATCCCTATTGATTTGCATATAATGGCGGTTTCTTCTAGCAGCGCAGCGCGGCTTGCTGCAACGGGTTCCTGGAAGTCCAGGACCTATGGACATGCTAGGCTTCTTGATGGACTTCACCCACGTGTGGGATTTGAGTCCGACTATGTTACTCCTAGATTGGATTTCTGCCGACCTTTTCGGGTTAGCTTTCCCTCCAGGCGGGAGTGGGATATGGGGGATCCAACTTTTGGTTTTGACATCAGGGTATATACCGACGGCTCAAAGATGAGTTGTGGTGTAGGCTCCGGGGTCTTCTCGGGTGAGTGTAACTTGCGGTGTTCTTTCAGGCTACCTGATCACGCTACTGTTTTCCAGGCGGAAAATTCTGGATAAGGGAAGCCTGCAGACTCCTGTCTGAAAGGGGGGCTCGAGGGACAGTGGGCATTTTCGCCGATAGCCAAGCGGCTCTAATGTCCCTGAGCTCGTACGTCACATCCTCTGCTCTCGTTGGTCAGTGCAGGGAGGAACTGTCCAGGCTAAGCTGTCTATCCCAAGTTACTCTAGTTTGGGTCCCCGGCCACAGAGACCTCTACGGTAATGAAAGGGCAGATGAATTGGCAAGGGCAGGATCTGCCTTAAACTTCTCCACATCGGTGTCAGTCGCTGCACCGCTGGGGACTGTTAAGGGGGAAATTTTCCGGCACTATTTTCGCAGGGCGGGGAACAGGTGGCATAATTTGGATACCTGTAGGACCGCGAGACTTACGTGGCCCAACTACGACCTAGGGCGTACAAACTCTCTCCTGAGCAGGAGCAGGAGGGATGTCTCGAGGCTGACGGCTGTTCTGACCGGTCACTAGCTGATTGGTAGGCATGGCATTAGACTTGGGATTGTACGCGGTTCGCATTGTCGCAGCTGCGGCATACCGGGCGAGGAGGAGACTGTGGAGCATCTTCTCTGCGATTGTCCGGCGCTGCAGAATATTCGACTCCGGATCTTGGGTGACCATATACTGGACGACCTCTCGGTAATATCACGTGTGGGATTCGGTGATCTCATACGTTATCTTAACCGAACGGGGTGGGTCTAGTACTCCGGATACTAGTTCCATACGGGTAGTGTGGTCTCTTCAAAACGGAGTCGCTTTTTGACTCTACTTGATGCTCACGAGTAGCGTGAGCTGCCACTTAAACCAACCAACCAACCATGCTTCCATAATAGCGCATCACAGAAATGCATATAATAAATCAATTAGGGAAGGCATTCTGTTGTGCTTTCCTAAATGCCTTCTTTGAACCATTGAATAATGCTTACAACGAATCAGTAAAGAATGCATACCATGTTGTCAAAACACTAATGTTGTCAAAACACAAAAATAGCGCTTTTTATTGCCTGCGAAGGCATGAATTTATTGCTACTTGGAGCAGATGAAAGAAGCGCTTCAAAGAGACATACCAAGTGGGACATCGAGAACAAAAATCATACCTTCTTTAATTATTACGGAAGCGGTCGGTAATTAAATAATGCCTTCCTGAACTGCTTCTGGGTAAGCACTATTTTTTGCTGGGTAGTTTACGTAGTCAATCGCAGCAATCTCAAAGCTATAAGATTATGTTTAAATTTTTGGCAAGGTTAGAATTGAATTTAATTCATCATAATCTTTTGGTGGAACATTTTGGGTTGGACAGTTTATTTTTTTCACATAATTTAAAAATTATCTACTTTTGCAAAAAATTAAATTCGAACAAAAAGCTGTCTTTAAAACTTCAATGGATTTAATTCGTAAGATTTTTTTTTTACTACCGTGAAGAATTAAGTAATATAATACTTCTTTATATTTTTCCAAGTCATAGACTTCTATTTCCTTTAATTTTTTATATGTGCAAAAAGTTCTAAAAGTTATATCCCTCGTTTTATTAAGTACGAACAATATTAAAATGATTTTTTTAGGTAAAAACATATTTAAATACCACTTAGATCTTTTACATTTAAAATTAATAATATTAACCAATGTTTGTATTTAAATTTGATGAAAAACATTTCAGAACTGCAGATATTTTATGTGTTATTGTTTACTTTTAAGGAAAAAATTCATGAAGAAAATATTAAAATTATTCAAGTTACTCGGGTAATTTTAAAAACTTACTCGATTATCTCCCTTACCTGTTACTATTAAACTTTCATTGTTAATATCACTAACTCCAAGGTTCAACACTTCACTGATTCTTAAGTCTGTACCATACATCAGTAAGTGCAAAACGTCAATATCGAAAGCCCCGAGTAATTTGAATACCTTACAAAAGTTAGTGAAACCTCTTGTAAATCAGGTACACAATTTTTCAGCAAATTTTTGGCTAAAACTATGTTTTCAGCTTACATTTTAATTATACTTATTCAGCACTTAACTGCTTTGAACTAATGTTTTGCTAATATTATACTAATGTTTCACTAATTTATTTTGCTAAAAAAAAAAAATTATGCTGATAAGCAGATTATTTGTGTGTACGACAACCAGGTTGAAAGATATACGCAGAATGATTTAGATGTCGCTGTATGTCAAGATGTGGAATTGACAAGGAAAATTATACAAAAAAGTATAACTCTAATAAGACATATAAAAAAAAATGAAACATTGAAGCTTTTTGTATGTCTTTTTAATATATAAAACAAAATTGTGGTTTAAAACAACTTAAATTTTGCGTTGTCACCGGCTTGTGAAAGTAATTGTCTATTAATTACATAAAAGACAAAATAAAATATTTAAATCTAATGAAGATTAAATGTGTATTTCTAAACTAAATATTTATGGAGATTAATAATCTAGTGTGGTCATATTGCAAACAAATATACAGATAGGTAGAGAGACTCAAGCGAAAGACAAAGATACACATCTTAGGCAGATTTTTATGTTTACTTTTTAGTATTGCAAAAAAGGGTTGTATACGTCATATTTTGTTTTTTCGTTTCTGTAATTATCTGCGGCATTTACATTTCTTTAAAAGATAGCATCAGTTAGAAAACTATTGATGTAAGTAGTGGAAAGATAATTTTCTTTAGGTTATATATAATTATTTATATTTTTTTTAAATAGTACATTAATTGTCGTCAATGTGATAGTATGAACATTAGGGTGGGGCGATTAGTATGGAAGGAAAAAAATCATAAAGAGCGCTTCGCGTTTCTGATTCTTGGGATTGTATTGAGCAAAAAAGTCCACTAGACCATACGTCTACGGTGAAAATCGAGCTTCCACATTTTGACCTTACGACAAAAAAGCCCTATTTTGAAATTAAAAATTAACCCCTTAAACCCCACCCACAAATATGATTGATGCATTAATCTGCTAGACAATCTTCCAAAGAAGAGATTGATACCATAGTCTTGGATAAGCTCCTCCTACTTCTTGAGATATGTCCATCCCACACATTGTTACTTTCACAAAATAAGGCAAAAAAAGCCCTATTTTGAAATTAAAAATTAACCCCTTAAACCCCACCCACAAATATGATTGATGCATTAATCTGCTAGATAATCTTCCAAAGAAGAGATTGATACCATAATCTTGGATAAGCTCATCCTACTTCCTGATGTATGTCCATCCCACGCATTGTTACTTTCACAAAATATAGCTAAAAAGTCTAAATGTGGAGGCTCGATTTTCACCGTAGACGTATGGACTTTTTTGCTCAGTACAATCCCAAGAATCAGAAACGCGAAGCGCCTATTAAGATA
The DNA here is from genome assembly GCA_021234595.1 of Delia radicum. Lineage (NCBI taxonomy): Eukaryota > Metazoa > Arthropoda > Insecta > Diptera > Anthomyiidae > Delia > Delia radicum. The sequence goes on from CM037853.1 coordinate 55,179,820, forward strand.
TTCAAATCGCCCTACCCTAATGAAAATTTTTATATTTGTAACGTATTGTAAATTATTTTTAAAAGACAATTTTTTGTTATGATTTTTAACAATTTTTTATTTTCAGCAAATAAATTAACTAAAGTATAATTTTTTAAAAATTTTTTTGAGTTTTTTTCGGTCTACTAATTCTACTAATTCAGAAAAAATTTTATTAATTTTTAGCAAGGGTTGTTTAATTTCTAATCCACTAAGTGTTAGCAAAACTTTTGATGAATCTACTACCCAGTAATAAACGCTGCTTACATGCAAGCAGGTGTGTAAGGGAGTAAGCCAAAAATAATCCCTTACAAACCTGCTTACATATGCCATGATTTTTATATGGCGAATTCCCACTTGGAAGCATTACTTTTGGGCAAAATAGGCGCTGATTTTACCGCTTATAAAAAGCTGTGATTTCATGGCTTGCAGTAAAATCATATTTCATGTCTACATTTTTACGATAATAACATGAATATGCAAACATAATTTATTTTACATACAATTCTACAGATATTAATATTTCGTTGTTAACATTTTTGATATACAATATAATCATTTAATTTTTTTTACCGCTCAGAAACAGTTAAATGACTAATTATTTTTTATTACATACTCGTAAACAACAAACACAATCAGAAATCACTCGGGAAAATTGGTGCAGATCGTTTAAATTACACGATATGAAACTTTCTGCATTACAACCTGCATCCTTATAAGGGATTAGGGTAAGCTGCTTACAAACTGCATCTTTGTTAGGGAAAACAGTAAGCTTAAAATTTTTGTTTGTTCATTGTTATGGTAAAATTATGCTTTTCTTTTTATGCTTCTCAGTATTATGAAATAGTAAGCACTTACATCAGCGCATTTGTTTTATCCTGCTTCTAAAAACACGAACAATTTTTACTGTGTAATTTTGTTGCTAAAATCAGATTTTGCTGACATTAGCAATTCTTTTGCAAGTACCTGTCTGATTAAATTTTTGGTGACTCAGCAAAATTTTTTTTGCTGACTTTACTAACTTTTTTTGGTTTTGAGTGTATGTACTAAGAAACTTAGTTCACGCAATATGCTAGCCACATTCAATTGTGAATAACAGACTCAAAAAAAAACGAATTTATAGCCCTCTACTAAAATACAGACTCGGCAATAGCAACCGTATTTGTTGTCAATCGAAAGCTTGGGTAGTTGCTATTGAACTTTTCGGTTGTGACAACAATCATTCGATTGGCTACACTTACGGTTGCTAAAACTGAATTCGTTTTGTGGGTGCGCTAACATCAACTTGGTATGTATATCTCAAACTGAATACAATTACACCGTTTATTGAAAAATTTTCGAAAATCTAAAAATCGGAAAATTTTGGTTTCATTAGTGAATCATCAACAGAGAGCTATTTTTTTTTTTGATTTTTATTTTTGCTTTAGAATTGCTATTTTTAGGCATTCTTCGCTTTAAATGCTTTTTTTACAAGTTTTTTTTTTAGTTTTTATCTTTATTAACTTTTGTAGTTTTGCTATTTTTTGCGTATATTGTGCCATTTTTTGTCTTCTCCGATCATCATACAACTTTCCACCAAGCAGCGATATGGAAATAGAATTTTAAGTGTATGTATATCGCAGTAATTCTAGTGATTCTATTTTATATAGGTTTGGATCTAAAAGTTAAGAACTATAAGCAAAAATATAAAATGAATAATATGTATATATATGAATTTAAGTTTCAAGTAAGTTTTTTAATTTTTCGAATTTTAAATGGCCATCAATTCTTAAGGTGAAGATTCTTCAACATGAAAAAAGTGTTTTTTCACCTGCTTAAAAAAGACATTCCACGTGGGGCATCGCAAAAAAATTATGCCTTTTGAATTTGCTTGAAAGCGCTTCGTAATTAAATAATGCCTGCCGGAAGCACTTTGGGTAAGCAATATATTTTTCATGGGTAATCATGTCGATCGTTTGTTCCTTAAGAAATTAGATGCATTTAAAGTCAGTTTCAGCAGGTGTCGAAAATGTTTGAAGTAGCTCATATATTCCTTATAAAATACCGAAAAAATATTGTATTGAAATAAATACTCAACTGCCATAGATTTCAAACTATATAACATTTATAACATTTCACGATATTGAATCAAAACTGCTTAATTTTAATGAAAATTTAAAAATTGAAATATTTCCAAAAACTAACAAAAATTTCAAACTTTTGTCCAGATTCGTGTTAAGTGTGCCCAAGTTATATAAAAATTTTGTATTATTATGTATTTTTTGTTGTGTTATAGTGTAATTAAATATTTTTTTTTGTGAGTTACCGCGCAAAATAGAAATAAACAATATTTAAAATCTGTTGTTTAAATTAATAATTTAATAATTTTGGTGAAGAAGTTGGCTTATTTTTTTTTATACAGATTACAATTAAACAACTTATTTGAAGGCTTTATTTTTTTGCATTTTGCCCTGAAATCAAAGTATTAAAAATGAACTTATTGGATTTATTTTATATGCTATATTTAACAAAACCGTAATACTGAGAGAATTATCTGCATGATATCAATAAATTTTTGCATTAGATTTATGAAATGTTACTGGAACTCGTCCATTGAAACTGTTCATTAAATTAGAAAAGTTTTTCATAAAATTTAATGAAAAATTTAATATTATATATAAGAAATTTTATACGACTACTGAAAAAGTTTCATTAAATAGTTTCATTAAAACTATGAAGGTTTTTCATTAAGTTTAAGAAATTTTTCATTCACATTGTGAAGAAAACTTCATTAGTTTAGTGAACATTTTCATTGAAACTCGACCAAGGAATTCTCTCTGTGTACTGGCCGGTTTGTGTTGATATACATTAAATCCTAAATGCCAAAAGTGAGAAATTTTTTTAATTACTTTGCTCTGACATTGTTTTGTTCTATTTTGATATAATTGAGGGTTCAATCATATAAATCTATGTTTTACTGTATGCCTATTTTGGTAGAGCTTTCGACAACTTAAAATTATTTAAATTTGTTAGTACAAGTACACTCAATCAAACATATTATTTAGACAAAACTACTTAATTCATTTGAATCCATTAAGTTTGTAGTTTCTCTACCCGATTAAAAAAATGCCGATATGGATCTTTATATAGTTTTGTCTAATTTAATAAGACCCCATACATTACTATATGAAATTTCATCCGAAAAAGGGCCCATTTAAATTGTATCATATTACATCTTGTAAATCAGGTATACTATTTTTCAGCAAATTGTTTGCTAAAATTATGTTTTAAACTAAAATTTTAGTTATACAAGTTAAGGAAACAAATATTAAATTTAATACAATTACAAATTACCAAATTGCGAAACCAATTTCCGTTAATTGCACATTTATGATTTCTTGACCTAAATTCAGTCCAACCAAATAATTGCTTAACAAGCAAGAGTTTCATTTGGCACAATACGATTGCGACATAAATTTAGTTCAATAACATAAATGCTTAGTTTACGGAAGTATTTCAATAATAAAATAATTTATTATAAAAAATTCAACTTTAGCAATTAAGCAAAATTTGTAATTATTTAAAACCATTTAGAAGTAAGTCAGTTAGTAATTATAACTCGTATAAAACAGACGCATAGCGTCCTATAAATAAATTTTAATAAATTAAATAGAAAAACAGACGCATAGCGTCCCATAAATAAATTAATAAATAAAGTAATTAAAAACAAAAAATAAAATAAAAAAAACTTTGTTTTTTTTATATTAATTAATTTTAATATAAATTAACTGGCGCCCGAGCGAAGTGTAAAGCAAAAATCCCGAGCAGTGAAAAGTGTCAAAGTGAAAACGCGCTTAAGAAAAAAAAAAAGCCCGAACAAAAGTGACAAAAGCAACAAAAGTGAAAACGCGCTTAAGGAAAAAAAGCCCGTTTAGAAGCGAATAAGTGGAGACTGCAGTGCCCCAGTAGCTGATGCAAAGAGGACTTTGCTGCATCCCCCATCACTTCATCGCCATCATCATCCTGATGATGTTAATGTAAGCTCTAGTTTTTAAGAATAACACTAGTGTTCACGCCAGTGAACAATTTGTGATGGCAACACCGTTTTCACCAACGCCCCCCTAGTTGTCAGTAGCATCAGTGGTTGGCCCGTATAACTGCAGCCAACTTCAGGCAGATGCTAGATTTTTTGCGCAAACTCTAATTGTTCAACGAACAAGTACACAACAATATCAACAACAGCAATCAACTTTTGCCCGTGAATTATAAATCTAAATAAAATTGTAAAATACACTAACGTTAAATTAATAAAAGGATACATTTTATAACGTTTGAATTTAAAAGTTTGTGTTTTTATTTTTAAAGTGAAAATTTATTGAAACATCTACGCAGAACCCCAAACCCGTTTAAACATGGTCCTTCGAACCGGAATTTGAATTTGTGAATTTGAATTTATACCTACCCAAAAGTGAAAATTGTGAAATTAATGAATTAAAAGAAAAAAAAAAGGAAAAAAAAACTGTTAAATATTAAACCCCATATATAAAGTAAGGTTATGAACAATTAAAACCTTGACTTAAAATTAAGCCTAACCTAAAATAAAATACTAAGTTTTTTATAACGTTTAAAAAACCCTCCATCTTTTTATTTCATATACGTTTTCCCTCGAAAAGAGTACATAAGAGGCCATCTTTGTATTCCCCTAACCCGTAAATATTCAACTAGTGATTAAATTTTAAAATTGGAAAAAGTTAAATACTTAAATTTAAAAAAAAGATTAAGAAAAAAAAAAAAAAAACAACAAATATTTAAAATCAAATATCTAAATTTTATTCAAAAAATCTCTAAAAAAAAAAAAAAAGTGTAACGTAAAACACCTAAATTTTTTAAAAAAAAAAAAAAAAGAGAATTAAAAATACTTACATTTTGGAAATTGAAAAATATTAGAAATCAAAATATCTTAATTTTATTTAGAAATTGGAAAAGTGCAACGTAAATACCCAAATTAAAAAAAAAAAGAATTAAAAATCAAAATATTTTAAATTTTATTTAGCAAAAAGTGTATCGAAAAAGAATTAAAAATCAATTAAAATCAAAATATTTTAAATTTTATTTAACAAAAAGTCTATCGAAAAAGAATACATAAATTTTATTTCTTGTACTTGGTTGGAAATTGGAAAATACTTTAAATAAAAATATCCTTATTTTATTTGACAATTAGAAAAGTGTTAATACCTTGATTTTATTGAAAACTTTCTTATATTTATATTTGCTACGAAAATGTCCAACCCAAATAATATCATAAGACCTTCAGTCCTAAATACCCAAAATCTTCCTCCTCCTCCTACAGTTCAGGGAACAATCGAACTGGAAAGCCTTGTGACTCGAATTGTAACGGACGTTCTGACTCGGAACAGTCACCATGACAGTAGCAACGCTAGTGACATGTCGGACCAGACGATAAATTTGAACGATGGCGGAAATTTGTCAGAGCTGGACAAAATCCCAGATGTTGTTCGATGCATACGGGAATTTTCGGGTACTCCTGGTGAATTTAACTCTTGGAAGAAGAGTGTAGATCGAATTATGAAGGTATACGAACCTATAAAGGGATCACCAAAATATTACGGCATACTCAGTACGATTCGGAATAAAATTACCGGTCACGCGGACACAGCGCTAGAATCGTACAACACCCCGCTGAACTGGACCGCAATGGCGAGATGCCTTTCCATCCATTATTCTGACAAGAGGGATCTTACAACTCTTGAATACCAAATGACGACTATGGTTCAAGGGAATAATACGGTGCAGGAGTTTTATCACAATGTTTACTCCCATTTATCCCACATATTAGATAAACTCGCATGCATGGACGTAGGTGCGGAACCTAGGGAACTGCTGACGAGAACATACAGAGATAAAGCTCTGGATACCTTTATCAGGGGATTAAAAGGTGATCTTCCAAGACTACTTGCGATGAGAGAGCCTACTGAGTTGCCACAAGCCCTACACTTGTGTTTAAAACTAGAAAACCAACACTTCCGTTCGTACCACGCGAATCAGAATCATCAGACAAGAAACCACAATGGTGCCCAATCTACGCCCCAAAAAGGACAAATCCAGAATCCAAGAGGTTACAAACAACCATTTTATCCTCAACTTTCATTTACTCCGCAATTCAGACCAAATGGCCCCTATGTGAATATACCTCAAGTAAATCCGCAAATGCAACATGCACAATATCCTAACAATAATGGCTTTTTCCCAAGACCTTTACCTCCAAGACCCTTACCCCCGAAACCTCAACCAAGACCAGAACCAATGGATATTGACCAAAGCATGCGAACTAGGAATGTCAACTATATGAACCGGCCGGCTCAAAATTCACTCTTTGGAAAAAGGCCACCGGAACAGTTTAATCAAAACCCTAATAAACACCAACGAAACTTCAATATCGAGGAAGACGATCAACCATACTACAATCAGGATCTAGAAGACTCGGCGGAAATTTATGAAAACGGTTACCAAAGCGAATATTCAAACGAACACTATGAGGACCAACAGCTTCAAGTGGAATATGAGCATACCGAACATAGTGACGTCCATTTTTTAATCTAGACCACTCTTCGTTACCATTCATCGAGTGTAAAACGAAGGGTGGGAGACTATTTAAATTTTTAATCGATACTGGTTCAGGAAAAAACTACATCCGTCCCGAAATTGTGAAAAATCGATACCCAATAAAAGAACTTTTTGGCAAAATCAGTTGGGGGCGATGTGCGTATAACAAATCATACTCTTATTAACCTCTTTAACATAGATATTCCAATCAAATTATTTCTTCTTCCGGCATTGAAAACATTCGATGCAATTATAGGACATAACACCCTAAAGGATCTTTCTGCTGTAATTTACACTGCAGAAAATTACATGACGATTCAGGGTAGATTGAAAATTCCACTAAAACAATTACCACTTCCCGACGTTAATTTGTTGAATATAAAGTGCGATAGCGTGGGCTTAGACCAAGTGGAGAAAACTAATTTCTTGGTGGAAAAATTTCCAAAACTGTTCGCAGACCCTGACGAGAAATTACCATACACCACAAAAGTAATTGGCGAAATTAGAACTTCAACTGATAAACCAATATACTCAAAATCCTACCCATATCCGTTGTCATTGAGAGGCGAGGTAGAGAATCAGATAAAGAAAATGCTGGATGATGGTATTATACGTCCCTCTAGGTCACCCTATAACTCTCCAGTATGTATTGTGTCGAAAAAACCTGATTCTCAGGGAAACAAACAATATAGAGTGGTTATAGATTATCGCAAGCTGAATCTTGTGACAATTTCTGACACATATCCAATTCCGGACATAAACGTTGTTTTGTCTCATCTAGGACAGAATACAATTTTCTCCGTTCTGGACCTAAAAAGCGGATTCCACCAGATACCGTTAAAAACGTCTGACATCGAGAAAACAGCATTTTCTATTTGTAATGGGAAATTTGAATTTACAAGACTGCCTTTTGGTCTCAAAAATGCCCCATCGATATTCCAACGTGCTTTAGATGATATACTACATGAGTATATCGGGAAAATTTGCTTCGTCTATATTGACGATATCATAGTTTTTAGTAAATCTGAGGTAGAACATTTACGGCATCTGGAACAGGTTTTTAAAACCTTAGAGGATGCAAACATGAAAGTCCAGCTGGATAAATGTAATTTTTTCCAGACTGAAGTCGAGTTTTTGGGATTTATAGTTTCGTCGGCGGGAATTAAGACTAACCCAAAGAAAGTTGAGGCAATTCTTAATTTTCCAATTCCTAAAACGTTAAAAGAACTCAGATCATTTCTGGGACTTTCAGGTTATTATCGTCGTTTTATTAGGGACTACGCCAAACTGGCAAAACACGATATTACTTTGGATGAGAATGCTTTGGAATCTTTTAGGAAATTGAAAAATTCCTTGGTCTCACAGGATATTGTCCTGGCATATCCGGATTTTGAAAAACCTTTCGAGTTGACCACGGATGAATCCAATTTCGCCCTTGGTGCAGTATTATCACAATCCGATCGACCAATTGCGTTTATCTCAAGAACCTTGAGCAAAACTGAAGAACACTACGCAACTAATGAAAAGGAAATGCTGGCCATAATATGGTCACTAAATTCCTTTAGAAATTATTTGTACGGTAAATCAAAGGTAATTATCCGTACTGACCATCAACCGCTTACTTATGCTATGAGTAATAAAAATAATAATGGGAAGATGAAACGATGGAAAGCTGTTTTGGAGGAATATAACTATGAGATGGAGTACAAACCTGGAAAAACTAATATCGTTGCTGATGCACTTTCTAGGAAACCAGAAGCAACCGAAATCAATTCTATGTCAGTAAGCCAACACAGCGATGAAAGCTCTGGTGAAAACTTAATTCCTAGTGTGGAGTACCCTATTAACGTGTTTAAAAATCAACTATTTTTACATATAAATCCAACCCCATCTTACCAATTTCAAATCATATTCCCAACCTATCATCGCCACGTAATATCCGAACCGGAGTATAACGAAGAAAATCTGATATCCATTTTGAAAAGGTATTTAAACCCATCAGTAATCAACGGTATTAAAACTCTCGAACCAATTATGGGTAAAATACAATCAATATACCCTTTGCATTTTTCCACCTATAAAGTAAGGTTTACACAGACCCAAGTCAATGATATTGTTAACGAACAGGACCAAGAAGAAATCATCTTAGAAACGCATAAACGTGCACACAGAAACTATAAGGAGAATAAAGCTCAGATTTTAGAAAAACATTATTTTCCAAAGATGACCAAGAAAATAAAGGATTTAGTAACTCAATGTGCTGTCTGTAAGGAGAATAAATATGATAGACATCCTATAAAACCAGATATTCAGGAAACTCCTATTCCACAATATCCTGGCCATATTGTTCATATCGACATTTACCACACGGAAGGGAAACACATAATTACAGCTGTTGACAAGTTTTCTAAATATGCTCAGGCAAAGATTATAAAATCAAAAGCTGTCGAAGACATCAAAGAACCTCTAAGGAAACTCCTACTTATTTTTGGAATCCCGAAGGAAATTGTTATAGATAATGAAAAGTCCCTGAACTCCGCCTCTATCTCTTTTATGCTAGAAGACCAATTGGGCATCCGAGTTTATAAAACACCGCCATATAAAAGCTCAGTAAATGGACAAGTGGAGAGGTTCCATTCAACGTTAACTGAAATAATGAGATGTACGAAGGCAGATGGAATAAACAGATCATTCACAGCATTACTAGACAGATCTGTAAACGAGTACAACTATTCAATACATTCAACCACGAATAAAAAACCTGTTGAAGCTTTTTTTGGTCGAACAGTGAGCTCTGATCCTAAAAAACTAGAAGATGCCCGGCAAGAAACAATTTCAAGGATAAAGGAAAAACAACAATACGACATAAACACCCATAATAAGAAAAGGACTCCAATAAGAAATTACGATACTGGTAACACCATATACGTAAAAATAGATAAGAGACTAGGAACTAAGATAACACCTAAATACAGGAAGGAAATAGTAAAAGAAGATAGATCAACTACCGTGTTGACGGAATCGGGAAAAATCGTACATAAGAGTAACATCAAGAGCTAAACTTATATTTTACTTCTTTTTTTTTACAGATTACTATTCATTATGTCGGCCCATGCTGACATTCAGCTATATAACTACACATCGTCGCAAATAGCTACAATAGACTATGGAATCGCGAAAATTCAAAGTGGCGTTTTCCGATTCATACACCAAATTGACATCGACAGATACGAACATTCCCTGAACGACATCCAACATTTTATTGATACCTTTGAGACATCCCAAAACCCTATATTTCCCATCCTAAAAGAAGAATTAAAAAGAACATTCCAACTATTAGAAAGTATACATTTATTAAAAATTGTCAGAAATAAGAGGTCAATAAATATTCTGGGCACTGCCTGGAAATATTTAGCTGGTTCTCCGGACCATGACGACCTAGAAAAAATAATAAAAAATTTGGAAAATCTAAATAATAATAATAATGAACAATTTGTCATTAATAATTCATTCGAAACTAGACTCAATAATATTACACGGATTACCAACCTTTTGACTAACAACATAAAGAAAAGTAGTATATTAAGCGAACAGCTTATAATACTAAATCAAAATCGATTACGTCTCATAAAGGAGGATATCCTCAATATCAAATATGCTATCCAATGGTCTAGGATCGGAATGATAAATTCCTTTCTTCTGAATGAATTAGAGATAAAATTAGCAATTGAAAAAATCAAAAATGAGAATATACCATTTGAAAGCCCAGAAGAGGCATTAGAATTTACAAATATTAAAGTAATGCATAATTCAACGCTGATGCTCTATATAGTAGAAATTCCGTTGACCTCAACTATTGTTTATGAAAAATTGTTAATTAAACCAATAAAGAATAATAATTTAATTGTAAAACTAGAATTTAATGAAATATTGACTTTTGAAGAACAAATTTATGGGATAAGAACAAAATGTAAACGGCTTGCAAAGTTGGAAATTTGTAATTCAGATAATCTAGTAAACTTGTCTACTGACAATTGCTTACCAAAAATCCTACACTCTCTCCCATCATCATGTTATACAACAAATGGTCATCACATTCCCCAAATTGAAGAAATTTCGACAGGAACAATACTGCTAAATGGGTTTTCTGGAACTCTCAGAGTAAATGAAGAATCTCAGAACCTCACTGGAAGTTATATCATATCCTATACCAACGCTACCATCCACATTAATGACCGTATTTTCGAAAATATCGATGCCACTCCCATGAACATTTTAACACCTGCAGAACAACCCACTCCAAACGAAATAGAACAACTTCAAATCCTATCACTTGAAAGTTTACAAGAACTGCACATTAATAATACAAAGTTAATTGCTAACTTTAGCAAATCAACGGAAATAAGAGAATTGTCTCTAGCATTAATAATTTTGATGATCACAATCCCACTAGCTATACTAATAATGCTGCGTAAGAACAAATCGAAGACTATATTTGTAAATGAAATACCACAGCCTATTGAAACCGGTAACACTACTTCCTGTCAACCCAAAATAGAGCAAACATCACTAACATACCAAGGCATCAAATTAAACGATATACCAATTTTCTACTCGATTGAGGACAATCGATTTTAAGAGGGGAAGAGTTAAGGAAACAAATATTAAATTTAATACAATTACAAATTACCAAATTGCGAAACCAATTTCCGTTAATTGCACATTTATGATTTCTTGACCTAAATTCAGTCCAACCAAATAATTGCTTAACAAGCAAGAGTTTCATTTGGCACAATACGATTGCGACATAAATTTAGTTCAATAACATAAATGCTTAGTTTACGGAAGTATTTCAATAATAAAATAATTTATTATAAAAATTCAACTTTAGCAATTAAGCAAAATTTGTAATTATTTAAACCATTTAGAAGTAAGTCAGTTAGTAATTATAACTCGTATAAAACAGACGCATAGCGTCCTATAAATAAATTTTAATAAATTAAATAGAAAAACAGACGCATAGCGTCCCATAAATAAATTAATAAATAAAGTAAATTAAAAACAAAAAAATAAAATAAAAAAAACTTTGTTTTTTTTATATTAATTAATTTTAATATAAATTAACTTACATATTCAGCACTTAACTGTTTTGAACTAATGTCTTACTAATATTTTACTAATGTTTTACTAATTTATTTTGTTAAAAAAATTGTGTTGATTAGCACATCAATAGTGCGAACGACAACCAGACTGAAAATATACTCAGAATGAATTAGATGTCGCGGCAGATGTAGTAGTGACGAGGAAAATTATACTAAAAAGTACAACTCTAGTAAGACATAATATAGAAAAATCAATCATGGAAGATTTTTGTATCTGTTTTTCATACATAAAACAAAATTGTGGATTAAAACAACTTAAATATTGCGTCGTCACCGGCTTTTGAAAGTAATTGTCTATTAATTAAATAAAAGACAAAATAAAATTATTAAATTTAATAAAGACTAAATGTGTATTTGTAAACTAAATGCTTATATATATTAATAATCTTGCATGGTCAAATTGCAAACAAATATGCAATAAGTAGACAGACTAAAGCAAACGACAAAGGCATACATCTTATAGCATCATTTGGACAATAATTTTTGTAAGTAGGTCAAAGATAATTTCGTTTATTAAATATATAATTATTTCTATTGTTTTTAGATATTACATTAATTCATATCGTCAATTTGGGAGTATGAACATTTTTATATTTTGTAACGTATTGTAAATTATTTTAAACAAAATCACAAAAATATGTTTTATGATTTTCAGCAAATAAATTAACTAAAGTATAATTTTTCTACAAATTTTTTGAGTTCTTTTCAGTCTACTAATATCAGCTCGCTGATTTTCAGAAAAAGATTTTGCTAACATTAGCAATTTTTTTGCAAGCACCCTCCTGACTAAAACTTTGCTGACTCAGAAAAATTTTTTGCTGACTTTACTAACATTTTTATTTGAGTGTAGTATTGCATGTGATTAAAAATAATAGGCGAAATTTAAATGGTCGCATATAAACTTTTTGGATTATTTATTTAATATGGTAGTAATTTTTTTATCTCTTAATATAAACTATAAAATTTAGAGCAAAATTTAAATAGACCCAGCTGTTAACTTTTAATTTCTTTGTTTAATGAGTTGAAGAAAAGTTAAAGTGTTAGTCATTTTTTAAGTAAAGTAAATACTTAGTACATTTTTTTTTCGAAATTTAACCAAAACTGGGAATTTGCCAGGAGAACCCCAAATTTTACACTACACATGTACCCAGACTAAAAAAAAAAATTGTTACTTAAATTATAGTGCAAATATTTTATTTAAAATTCAATTTACAAATGTACGTACAAAATATTTAATATGTTACTTTTTTATCATCTCAGCTGAATTCAAGAACATTTTAATTGAAGTAGAATTTTCGATTTGTATTGGAGAAATTTTTGCAATTGAAATTGAAAATGTTGATTTGCAATTGCAGAAGTTATAAATTAATAAACAATTTTAGTGCTAAGATTCAAATTGAAATTAAGGCTTCTGATTTATTTAATATTTCACTTAAAAGTTTCTCAATTATCCATATATAATCACAATTTAACTTGTAAAAAGCAAGTTCTATGAAAAAATTCCAATTACGTTTGTAATTTTAGATTCGATTTTAGATAGATTTCATAAATTTATTTTGAGTTTTTTAAATCGGAAAATTACGTTTAAAAACCTAAATTTAATTTTTAATATTTAATATGCCGAAAGGTAATCAAATTGCAATTTAAAATTGAAATATCTGATATTGATACTGATAATAAAAGTTTGCAAAACTAATTTCATATCATCAGATAAAGCGCAAAAACGAATTTTTCAAAAAATTATTTATATACCATATATTATTATACGTATCATTTTATTTAGCCATATAAAATTATATATGAAATCATGCTAATTTATAAAAACCATATGCAGTTTTTTATGACATATCATTTCAATATATATTAAGATATTAAACAATATATATTTAGATATTAAAATGTATGGGATCATTTCAGAAAATTCGAAAAACAAAATCCCAGATAAAATTATATATGATCATATTGTATACTCAAATAAAAAAGTTAGTAAAGTCAGCAAAAAATTTTGCTGAGTCTCCAAAATTTTAGTCAGGAAGGTGCTTGCAAAAAAATTTGCTAATAGCAACAAACTTAGTAGATTCAGCAAAAGTTTTGCTAAAACTTAGTGGATTAGAAATTAAAAAACCCTTCCTAAAAATTAATAAAATTTTTGCTGAATATTAGTAGACTGGAAAAAAACTCAAAAAATTTGTAGAACATTTTTACTTTAGCTAATGTATTTTGCTGGAAATCATAAAACATTTTTTGTGATTCTTTTTAAAATAATTTACAATACGTTACAAAATATGAAAAATGTCATATTGCCACATTGACGACATGAATTAATGTAATATCTGCAAATATATAGAAATAATTATATATAACATAACAAAAATTGTCTTTCAATTACTTAAATCAATGGTTGTCTAAATGATGCTAAAAGTCTTCCATGGTTGATTTTTTAAAAATAATTTGCAATACAAAATATAAAAATGTTCATACTCCCGAAATAACGACATGAATTATGTAATATTCAAAAAAAATAGAATAATTATATATAACATAAACAAAATTATCTTTCAACTACTTACATCAATGGTTGTCACAATGATGCTATCTTTTAAAGGAACGCAAATGCCGCAGAGAATTATAGAAACGAAACGAAAAAATAAGAAAATATAACATTTACAACCCCTTTTAGGTAATAAGAAAAAGGAAACATACAAATTTACCTTTGTCTTTCGCTATAGTCTGTCTACCTGCTTTATATTTGTTATCAACTTGACCACTTAATTTGACTACAAATACACATGAAATCTTTTTTTAATTTAAATATTTTATTTTGTCTTTTATTTAATTAATAAACAATTACTTTCCCAAGTCGGTGAAAACGCAAAATTAAAGTTTCAATCCACAATTTTGTTTTATGCATGAAAAACCGATAAAAAATCTTCCCTGGTTGATTTTTTTTATGTGTCTTACTAGAGTTGTACTTTTTAGTATAATTTTCCTCGTCACTACTAAATCTTGACATATAATTCATTCTGCGTATAAATTTTAATCTGCTTGTCGTTCACACCATTGATGTGCTAATCAGCACAATTATTTTAGCAAAATAAATTAGTAAAACATTAAATATTAGTAAAATATTAGTAAGAAATTAGTTCAAAACAGTTAAGTGCTGACTAAGTATAACAAAAATTTTAGTTTAGAACATAATTTTAGCAAAAAATTTGCTGAAAAATAGTAGACCTGATTGACAAGATTTTTTACTAACTTTTCTACTAACTTATTTTTTTAGTGTACCATCACATGCATCCATATTAAGCAATTTAAAGCTATATGTTTTAATATAACATTGTAATAAATAAAATATGATTGTAAATGCACATTTTTACTCGGGTAGTGAATATTTGTTTCTCGTCTTAATGTACAAAGTTAATTTGAAAAAAAAAACCTAAAAGCCTTAATCTGTTTTGTAAATAAAACCACACACATAAACAATTAATTCCAAACACTTATACTATTATCAAAAGAAATTAACATTTAAACTGTTGTAGGAACTTAAAGTAGACACAATTAAACATGTATCGTACAGTCAAATGAAAAAGTCTGTAAAAGTTACAGAAAAATCTGTAATTGTACGTACAAAATAACAGTTTTTAGGGTACACTCAGGGAACTTTTGCTTTAAAAATATGTAGTTGTTTGGGTTGTAATACAGTTTCATTATTTTTAATGTAAATGTAAGTCATTTGTAGAACAAATTAAAATATTTACTAACCTTGTAGTTCATTTAAAAAAACAACTAACATCAAATGACTGTTTTATGATTTTACATTAATTTTTTACAATTGTTTTTTGTTATTTAAAAAAATAAAAAAAAAAATGTTATTTAAAAAAATAAAAAAAAAAATTGTTAGTCATTTTTTGAACATTAAAAAACAAATGACAATGTTAGTTGAATTTAATGAAATGTAAGTCGTCCTTTTTTTAAATGAGTGAGTAGACCACTTAGCTAATTTTGTAAAACCTTGTCTCTATTTATAAGTAAAGTGAAAGTAGCTGAAAAAATTAGTAAAGTTTACTTACATTTTAGTAAAACCTTAATGAAAATCGATTTACTAAAATCACCTAATGTTTTACTAAAAATTGGTACTTTTTTTATATAATTAAAATTTATTTTATTATATATTGGCATTTTCTGTATATTTTAGATTATAAAAATTTTTAACTTGAAACAAAAACTGTTCTCCAACTATGAAGAACTTAAATGCTAATATCAGCAACTGAGGTTTTAAAAAATTCATAAATAACCTTGTAGTTTATCAATTAAGAATATGAAAAATTTTGACTAAAACATTATTTTGTACTAAAAATTATTTCAACAATTGTAAGTTGGGATGTAAAAGGTTTCACAAAATTTCTATTAACTTTTTTATTTGAGTGTACAAACATTTATACAAAGTGTAAATATTTATACACATCTATCAATTTTCATTTTAATTAATAGTATAAACTTTTTAAATACTTTTTAAACATTTTTACCATAACAACCAAATAAGTTGTACCAGCCCTCATCTATTTACCTTGTTATTAACTGAAAAAAGTAACAAATAAAATTCTTTTGAAAACTTTTTCGTATTCGTTAACAAAGACAATATTCTTAAGACCTTTAACACACATTTGCTGTCAATTATATCGAAAAATGTCTATGTTACTTGTCTATTTACGGTTAAAATACTTTCGCGCTTAAAACGAAACTTTGTTTTTAGCCTACTTATCATTAACTTAAATTAAGTTGTAAGAAAAAGTATGGAGAATTTTTGTTAGTCTATGAACAGCTGAAATAAATATGGGGATA
Organism: Delia radicum; assembly: GCA_021234595.1. Lineage (NCBI taxonomy): Eukaryota > Metazoa > Arthropoda > Insecta > Diptera > Anthomyiidae > Delia > Delia radicum. Next base: position 55,196,445 of record CM037853.1, read on the forward strand.
AATATTATAAAATACACTTAAATTGTTGCTGGTTATGCCTTGAGTTAGTAAAGTTAACTAAATTTTGTATTAACAAATGTTTATTAAACAATCATCTTTTGTTTTTGTTTGCTAAAAAGTTTATCATAAAATCTTATTACTGGAAATTTGTTTTTGTCTATTATTTAATTACTGGAATATCGGTTAATTAAGTTTACAGGAAGATTTAAATTGAAGGGCTTATAGTAAAAACTTGATAAGCCACATTTGATTTTTAGTTTGTTATCGCCATTTAAAGGTTGAAAGAATGTAAAAAATAGGACTTTTTCAGGACATTTATACTTTAAGCACATTGTAACAATTGATTAAACAAGATGTCTATCAAATATCAATCAATGGAAGTCTAGAAAACAGCGAAAATTCATAAAACAACAAATGTGGCTTATAATCTATTTACAATAAGCACTTCAATTGATTTAATGGTAATTTATAAAATTTTATATGCAATGGAATTTGTAATGTTTTCATGATGTGCCGATATAAACAGGATATATCAAAAAGATTTTAAATAAATAAATATAAAAAATTAAAATGTTTCAAATAAATTTGAAAAGTGCTTACAATTTTGCGCTGAGTTCCAGTAAGAAAAAAAAATGTTTTGTCTAAAGCAACAAATGCATGCATTCAAACATTTAAAACAAATTAATGAAAAGTATAAGGCGATCTTATATGGGGTTTGAGGATCACGTCTGCCAGTGTTGAGTAAGTTCCAGTGATAGAAAAATGTTAAATTTAGGTTTAATATTGCATTAGATAAATTAAAAAAGAGGGCGTCAAAATAGGCGCCTTAAATGAAAATATATTTTGGCCCCGGCTGAAGTATAAGCAACATGTGTACTTAGTTTGAGTGAAATCCGTTGTAAAATAAAAATTTAATTACAAAATAATAAATTATTAGTTATACAAAAAAATGGTTGTAAAAGTGGACATGGTCGGTAAAAAGTATATGGCGACCTTTCACGAAGTAGTAGGATCAATTGCAGCAAGTCTCAGAGAAATCCGTTAAAAAATAAAAGTTTGTTTAGGAAACAAACAATCTAAAATGAATTTTAAATACAAAAATCCCCTTCGATTTACAGGATACTTTTTTTACTCGATTTCACATTCGCAGTTTTTTTTTTATTTTTCTTGTTAATAGAGGGATGCGAAAATATGTAGATTTACACAAGTTTTTTGCTTTGGTTGCTTATTTTTTGTTCGTAACTGTAAAAAAATTTAGAAAATATTTAATTGTACACTCACAAGAGCTTATCCATAAAATTTCAACAGTTATTTAAAAAGTTAATGGGTAAAGTTGTTTCAATGGAATATATACACTTAGAATGCTATGTAGGTAAAGACTACTGCAAATGCAGTTAAAAACAAATAAAAGTTCACTTAAAGAAAGAACGACTTACATTTCAGTAAATTCAACTAATATTGTCATTTGTTTTTTAATGTTCAAAAAATTACTAACAATGGTAATAAAAATGAACCACGTATGGTAGTAAGAAATAAACAAACATTTATTTGTTTTTATTTTTTTAAATAACAAAAAACTACTGTAAAAAAATGAATGTAAAATCATAAAATAGTTATTTGATGTGGTTTGTTTTTTTTTTAAATGAACTACAATGTTAGTAAAAAATTTCATTTTTTCAACAAATGACTGGCATTGACATTAAAAATAAAGAAACTGTATTACAACTCAAACAAAAACATATTTTTACAGCAGAGGTTCCCTGAGTGTAGTTAAATTAACAAAGAAATATATTTTTTTAACTTTCTGTCTGTTATTCAATAAACATAAAAAAGCGGACTTTCGGTAATAGTTAAAATATTCAGTTAAAATTTTCTATTTAAAACAAAAAGTTGTTTTTATTATATTATATACGTTGTTAGCGTTCCTTAGACCTAGTTTTTGGGATGATGGATAACTTTTCAGTTTGCCCACTATCTGTGTACCAAAATTTAATAAAATCCTTTAAGCCATATAAAAGATAACAAAAAGTGGGCGTAAAACTGCCATTCCAACAAAGTCTTAATCTATTATAGCAAATAGTGCTTATGAGTCATCCCAATATCTGTGTACCAAATTTCAATAAAATCTGTTCAGCCATATAGAAGATAGTGAAGATGTGGGCGTAAAAGTGCCACGCCCACAATATCTAAATTTGATATAACTTAAAGTGCTTATCTGTGACATCTCTTTCTGGGTACCAAATATCAATTGCATCGGTAAAACCATATCGAAATTTATCTTACCACACATAACTTGTATACTAAATACGATAGTTACAACTTCTAACTATCCCACTTTCTGGAAACATGCCAAAATAATACCCATACCAAAATCTGATAAAGACTATCGCCCAATTGCAATTTTGCCTTATTTGTCAAAAGTTTTTGAGCGTTTAGTTCACTCACAGATGAGTAAATACCTAAACGACAATTCTTTACTCACAGAAAGACAATCTGGGTTTAGACCAAAGCACAGTTGCCTTAAAACCTTAATTGATGTCTCTGAAAAGATTAGAGGTGAAATGGATAATAGGAAAATATCGTTTATAGTTTTACTTGACCACTCAAAGGCTTTTGACACCGTGGAACATAATATTCTTTGCCTTAAATTAAAATATATGTGTAATTTCTCACCGGCAGCTGTTCAATTAATATCTTCATATTTATATGAAAGATCTCAATCTGTTTATCATGGTGCCAAAATGTCAAATAGTTTTACAGTGACGAGAGGTGTACCACAGGGTTCAATTCTTGGTCCCCTATTGTATGCTATATACTCAAATGATTTACCATCTCAAATCAAACACTGTGAGGTCCAAATGTATGCGGATGCCGTTCATGTTTACAGTAGTTGTGATCCAATTAATGTATTAAGCTGCATACAAAATTTAAACCAAGATCTGTCAAGAATATCTCAATGGGCGTCTTATAACGGTCTTTGTCTAAACGCTAAAAAATCTAAGGCCATAGTAATTGGAAATCCTAAACTTTTTCCCAGTTTATTACCCGCGATTCAAATTGGGAAATCAAGAATTGAAATATCTGAAACAGCGAAAAATTTAGGAGTTATATTTAACAAACGTCTTGATTGGTCTGATCATATTAATATGATATGTGGAAAAACGTTTTCTATGTTACGAAATTTGTGGATGACACAATCGTATACACCTTTTAAAATACATATGCTACTGGCTAAAACATATTTGTTGCCCACATTAATGTATGGTTGCGAACTTTTCGCAAATTGCGATTCATTAAGCAAACGAAAACTAAATGTAACATACAATAATATTGCCCGATATATATTTGGACTTCAACGCTTTGCCAGGATTTCACGTTACTCAAAACAGATATATAACTGCCGTTCTCTTATATTTCTACATAAAGTAATTTATACAAAACAACCTGATTACTTATACAAACGACTTAATTTTTTATATCGAGGAGGGGAAACAAAATTATTACAATTCGTCATCAGAGTGAACTTTCCAAAAAACATTTTTTTATAAGCAGTATAGACTTTTGGAACCACTTGCCTCACAGGATTCAAACAACAAGCAATGCAAGTAATTTTAAGCGTTATATTTTTGAGCATTATGGTTGACTAAGTTTCAAATATTTTAATATTGTTTTTTAATAAAATTTGATTTGATTTGTTTTTTTTTTTTTTTTTTTAAATTGTTAGCATAAATTAAAAGTTTTATTTTTTAACGAAACTTTTTATTTTTATTCGCTTTTTAATATGGTAAATTAAAATAATATATAATTCATATTGTGCCTTTTTGTTTTTATATCGATGTGTAAATTCCAACTTTAATTTTTTATCTGTCCGAAACATTATTGTAACCTTATTATTCCATTCACTGTTAATAAAACTAGTTCTTGTGGCAATGGTATGCTAAATAAATGAATAAAAATAAATAAAAAATAAAAAAGTGGGCGTAAAAGTGCCACGCCCATCATATAAAAATTTCATATAGCCTATAGTTCCTTCCAGACCGCCCACTATCTATGTGTCAAATTTGAATAAAATCGGTTCAGGCGTTTGGACGTGATGCTCACACAAACAAACAAACAAAAAAACAAACAAACAAACCAACAGTCATTTTATAATATTAATAAGGATTAAAATATATAAAAATAATCTATAGTCAATTCATTTTTCAACAGTTAAAAATATACTAAAAAACACAAGAGTTTTATATGAGTGATTTTCAATTTATTTAATGTGAACATTCTGTAGTCTTTACGGAAAAAATATTGTGAGTGTAATAAAAAAAATAAATTAATCACAAACGACTCCTGATGATAGAAAGCTTCTGGTTAGAAGTAAATTAGCAGATTTTTCTCAACTTTTGTGGGCAAAAAATAAACGGGGAAAGGTATTTATGAGTTTTTTAAAAAATTGGTTTCAATATCCAGAAAATATGGCAATGGACACAAATGCACTGCAATGGAAATAAAAAATTTCTATGTGCAATAATAAATAACAAAACCGTTAAAAGATTTTAAATAATGGTTTGTGAATTGATATCAGTACAATTATTTTTTTTTTTAACAATTTCTAATTTAGAACATGAGTCGGAATAGGATAAAAAATAAGAATAAAACTAAAAGGAAATTAAAAGTAAGTTTTTAGTGTCAAATCAAGCATTACATTTATTACTCATTTTAGGAACGCTGCGAATTGAAATTAAAAATAGGTTAGGCAACTATTTGACTTGCGAATCCTTTGGTTTTTTTTCTATAAGAAAAATATTGGATTACAAAAAAAATCTGCAGGAAAATTTTTCTGTTAATACGAGGGGTACTATCTATATTTCGGGAACTGGCAACACTAATGTCAATAGCTAAAATCTGGTAACACAATAATAAAGTTTGACAGTTTTTAGTGCTATTTGTTTTGTCTACAGTGAGTTAAGAAAATTAATTGGGCCAAAAAATTTTAATTTCAAGAGAAGGTTTTCGTTGGAATATTTTTCACAACTTTCGACGTCGATTATCTCAACAAGAATGTGTCGATGAACTCAGTTCTTTGTATGGCGATAAATCACCATTAAAAACTACAGTATATCGCTGGTATAGTAAATTCAATCGTGGTCGTAGTTCGGTCGCCGACGAATTCCGTGAAGGTCGTCCAAAATCGGTTGTTGTGCCACAAAACATCGATGCAGTGCGTGAACTGATAACGCGAGATCGTCATGTGACATATTGTGAGATAGAGGCATCCTTGCACATTAGTTCCGTAAAAAAAAATTCGTAAAAAAAATTTGTTCTCATTGGATACCCCATAATTTATCAATCGCTCAAAAAAGGCTCTCGTCGATTGGTATAAGGAAATGATTAAAAAATTATACCGGGGTGCTTCAAGAGACGTGTATAAAATCGTGACAGGTGAGTAAGAATGGATATATGCGTATGAGCCGGAAACAAAACAGCAATCAACCGAGCTAAATCCAACAAAAGTAGTTCGTGGAAGAAGCACAGCGAAGCAAATGGTAGCCTGTTTCTTCTGCAGAATGGGTCATGTGGCCCCTCTTCCTCTTGAGCAACATAGGACTATCAATTCTGAGTGGTACACTATTTGTTTGCCGGAAGTCTTCTGAGAAATTCGTAAAATCAACCGCCGAAGACGAGTCATTCTCCATCATGAAAATGCGAGCTCTTACACATCTCGTCAAACAAGTGAATTTTTGAGCAGTCAAAACATCCAATTGATGACTCATCATCCGTAAAGTCCTGATTTGACACACAACGACTTCTTCCTGTTGTTCCCTAATATCTAATGTAAACTGCGTGGCCAACGATGTACGAGCGCCGAAGAAGCAGTTGAAGCGTTCAATAACCATGTTTTGGAGCTGTCTCAAGTGGAATGGAAAAACCGCTATGCCAAATGGTTTGAACGAGTGCAAAAGTGTATTGATCATCAAGGGGAATATTTTGAAAATAATAATCATTTGAAATTGTTTGTTTTTATATGCAATTTCCGAAATATAAATAGTAGGGTATTCAATCGGTTAACCGTTACTCGATTAATCGATGAAATGATGTCGAACAATTGTTCGAGTAATTCGAATTGGCCAATTTCGAGTAAAGAATAACTCGAACAATTTTGGTCGATTAATCGAGTAACTCGAGTAATTTAAAAATATGAACTATTTTATATTTTTTTATTATTTTGTATAAAATAATGTGACGGTTATAGTGAATATTTAAATGTTAAGTGTATTTTTATATTAAGTGAGCACTGTTAAAGAAATTATATTACGAAAAACGAAGAACTTAATGCGAAAAACTCCGATATCGAAGAAACTTGGATATTTTTTAAAGAAACAAGTTCTAAGACTGGGGTGTTTAAGATTATTGGTGCGGATTTGAGGGTTAAAAGTGGGATCAAACATTATTTTTTTTTTTTAATTTAGTTGCCATTTGATCTAAAGAAACTACATATAAATACTATATTTTCAAAAAGGAATTTTTAAATGTCATTTACTAAAAACTCTTTGTTGGTCCCTTCTATGTCGTTGTAACAAGCCAATTTTAGAAGCCCTATATGGAAATTCACAGCGATCCTACGCAAAATTTCCACATATTAAAATTTACATATAGAAGTAAATAAGTTTTCATTAATATGATGAAAATCTTCTTAAATATTCATGAAAGTTGTTTCAAAACTTCTTTATAATTTTTATAGAAAAATTACATATCTCAAAATCCCAAAATGATAGGACAAAATGGACTATTTTTTCGTTTAGTACTAACACATTAATATAACAAAACAGTGTCAAGTCTGAGTGAAATTACAAAACGGATCACCTTACAAATATTTTTATAAAATAGTTTAATACATATTTATGAACCAGTTATATTGAAAGAAAATCAATGAAGATTTCAACATATTTATAAAGAATTTCATTGATATAATAACGCTTTTGCTTTGAGTGTACTGAGACAAAACTGTCGCAATAATAAATGATCTTAGCAAATGTTTTTCTCTTTTAGATATACTTTTTACTAAAATTTTTAATTAATTTGTTAATTTTAATATATGTATATGTTATATTAGTACTAATAAAATATAAAAACTTACAAAAATGTGTGTTTTTAGAAAATAAAATTCAAGTATTAAAATTGTTCGAGTACTCGAGTTATTCGAGCAATTTTAAAATCTTACTCGCCTACTCGAGTAAATTAAAAACCTCAAAATCGAGTTACTCGATTACTCGAACAAAAGCAAACCCGAGTAAATTGAATACCCTAATAAATAGTACCCCTAGTAGAACACATTTTTTTACATATTTTTGCTAAATTTTTATTGAATTTCAACATTCAAGATGTTTTCATGTAATGAAGAAATTAGTTGGAATGGTCAGTAGGCTGCTTCTTAAAACAACAAATTTACGAATTTTCGACGGGACAACTATGTGTTCGATTAGGAATCGTAAAAAAAAAATTATCAAATTTTTTCAAAATTTAAAAAAAAAAATTACCAGACTTTGAAAATTTTACCGAGTTTTAAAATTAACATATTTTTATAAAAAAAAAAACATAATATTACCTTCGCTTTATATTTTATTTTTTACAGCAAAATGCTCAGAAAATAAATATTTAGTTCATATAAAATTGTTAACCCTAACTATACTAGGCCAAGCTGCAATTTTAAATAAAAAATTAAAAAAAAAAATTAAAGTTAGCAAACATTAAAATAATTTTGGTTGCATTTCCTTATACACATTATATGAATTAAAAAATAAATAATTACAAAAAGAGCTCTCAATCCACTTGGCATTTTGATAAAATTTCGAAGAATTTTGATTTTTTCTATCTGTTTTCATTATTTCTGACCCATAGCTGCCAAACTGTGGGAAAATGGTGAAAAATAATAGAAAAAAAGGAAACTTTTTTTGACATTTTAGCACTTTTGTGACAGTTTTTTAAGGTTAATTTGTTTTACTCTTTTTTTTCCTGGTATTCATCTACAATTGTAACGGAGACAAGACAACAAAATTCCAATTGGTTTCCCAGATATAGCCGCGAGAAAAATTGCATGTTCTTCGGAAAAATCTAGTTTTAGCCAAAATATACATTAGGCCATAAAATTCCAACAGCAGCTAATCTTGCAAAACCCAAATGCGGTTTTCTTAGTTTCAATAAGTACTTCGAGAAATTTCACACGAGAAGAAGTTTGCACTCGATGACTTCAACAATGTTGCACAGTGTTATTTACCTACATATATCTGTAATAAATATATAGTAAATGTTTGTATATTCATAAAAAAAATTTCAATTATAGTCAGTAGTGTAAATACAAATTGAAATATTCAAATAGACCGGTAATAAATAACTAAATAAATAAATATTAAGGTCAGTCCTTTTTATATATGTACTAGTATGTATCAATTCACACTGATAATAATACATGCATAAAAATGGCAAAATAACAAAAACTTTTGTCAAAATGAACAAATTTTCTTTTATTTTATTTTATTTTTTTTCTTAAATACAGGTTTCGTTCAATTTCATGCTTTTAAATTTTACTCTTCTGAATTGAAAGAATAAATGATACCTTTATAAAAATGTATATTTGGACAAATTATTTTGAAAGTGGTATAAGTAATTTTGTTATTAAAATGAGATACATCTGTAAACAGCAGATGTTGTGTAATATTTTATACACATTTCAGTATCTCGCTACTGTATTAGAGTATATACAAATAGAGAGACTACTCTTCCCACGCCTCTCAGCAACAAAATACCGAACTCGGGCAAGCAAATGAAAACATTTTTTTACACTAAAAAAACATGGATGCTAACCGATTCGATGCGGGATAGCTTAACGCTATTTTCGTTTGTTTTGGTAACGGTAGTTTAGGCGTAATGATATTTGACAATTATATCTGAAATTATCTAGCGTGAACTGACTTACAAAGTAAATAGCACCTCCGGGTCAAAAAGGCATTTTAAAAGTTTTGAACTCAACAGTTTTATGAAAATTTTGCGAAACTTTATTATTTTGTATCGCTTATTTTTATAAAAAATATTTCTTCAGAACATACCCAGGTAACAAATGCCAATCCTATCCTATTACTGGCATACCACTGCTATTTTTTGTAAAACCGACCGTGTTAATAATTACCAAAGTTACAACTAATATTGTAATAGAAAAACACTATTTTGTTTGCGTTGCATGTGTATTGCCAGTACCACATGCAAAAATTCTTTGCCATTATTGCTTTTAATAACATTACAACCAATTAGAAGTATTTTTATTTTATTATATTTCTCATATTTACATTTGATGTATAAGTATAAGTAAGACCGAACTGTATTGCTGCTTTTTAAGTTGTGTTTTATTTTAAATATTTATCAAAACGATTTAAATTGGAGGATTATAAAAGCACCAAATTTTTTGAATTACCAACGGCGAAAAGTTCGCTTGAACCAACGTTGGTCACTGTTATCAATCGGGTAACAAGACAATGTACTCAAGATTCTTAGTACCACGTTCTGCCAACGCTTAACCGACCGTCGCCGACGCTTTGCCAGTACGGTCTTTTTGTACTGTAGTTATATCTTGGTAAAAGGAACAATTTATTCCTAAAGTTATTTATTTGTATGGATTAGTCTTTAAGATTCGCTCTTAACCTTTTTTAGCCCATATCGCCTAAAATAGGCAACGAAATATATTTTGCTAGAAAAAAATATTGTACATTTTTCGTGCTGAACAAGTGGCATAAATTTCATGGAAAAAAAGTTTAAGGGCGGTTTGAGGGTTAATTAAAATAAATTTTCATATAGTGAATAAAACCAATTAAAAAATAAAATCTGTAATTTACATATTGAAATTTAGGGAAACGCTTTAAAAAATTTGTATAATAATAATATTTATGAAATGTTTCTTAATTTATATGAAAACTTACATAGAAACTTATGAAGTAACTTCATAATATTTATGAAATGTTTCATAGAACTTGAACTTGAAGTATTAAGTTGGACGAAAATGAATGATGTTTTTCTTCATACTTATGCAGTGTTTCATATATATATACGAGTATGATGAAGCCTTTTCCCTGAGTGTAGTTTTATTGTAAATTTTTTAAGAAATTTTGCTGATGTTAACAATTTTTTTTTTGCAAGAATCAACCCAGCAAAAATGTTGCTGGCTTTACTGACTTTCTTTATGAGTGTAGAACATAATCTGTAAATTATCAAACTTGCTTCAGAAAATGCATTTTGCAAAAAGATCAATGTTTGTAAGACCCTGGCAATACGTTTATGGGGAGGATATCTGTAGACTCATACCACACTCAGGGAATAGAGTTTCATTATATTGATAAAACTGTTTCATAAATCGTTGGCCATAAATTCTTCATCACATTTATGAAGTTTTCATAGATATAATAAAGAGTTTTATAAAAAGTTATGTCAAATGTTTCATCATTTCATAACATCTTTCTGGGAACTTCTGCTTTAAAAATATTACAGTTTCTTTATTTTTTAATGTAAATGTCAGTCACCTTAATGCTGAATTTAAAAAAATTAATATCAATTGATATTTCTGAATTTAAATGGGAAATTCTGAGTTTTAATATATATATTCTGACTTATAGTTGCAAATATATTGAGCTTTAAAAATAATGTATTATTACAAATTTTCGTCATTGGCTGTAGCATTTATCGTGTTTGTACTCTACCAAATAAAATTTTTCATTTCACAAGAAAATTAAGAATTTGCTTTATCATATTAATTAATCGTTTTATAACATTTATGAAACATTTTATGAAAACCAACAAAACTTCTGCATATTTATGAAACATTTCATAATATTATGAAGCCTGTCTTCAATTTGAACCTATATGAAACAGCTTCATCATATTTATGAAGTATTACATAAGAAGCAAATCAATAAAGTTTTTCATCATATTTAGGAACTTTTTCATATATTTGATGAAGCGTGTCCTTTGAGTGCACTTTCAAAAGAAGTGGTTCATTTCCACATATACTGACAACATTTATTCATAAGGTATAAATAAAAAGCAATAATAAAAAATTTACAATACAACTATGTCAAATAACAAAAATAAATAACTAAAATATGTATAAAAAAAATATACTAACTATATAGTAGGTATATTTATTTAAATAAAAGAGAAAAATATATAATGGTATTAGTGGTTGCGGCATTGAAAGGCATTGAAAAGGAACAGCTACGATACTAACAAGCAACTTTAGTTACAAATTTAAGGATACCAAACCATTGTGGAGTTGAGACAAACAAAAGACCAAATACAGAAGCAAACGAGCGAAGCAACTAAATAAACAATAAGAACACGTCACGTATTGTCAATAAAAATAATAACATCCACACTATAAATTTTACTTAAACAAGGCACAATAATAAGAACAACATCAACAACAACTAAAAAAGGCCATTATTTTAACCATTCTACTACCGGCTTTCTGTTTGTGTATATAGTTCTAATTTGACTTCAGATTCTTCTTAGGAGTCCTTAAATTAAAAACAAAAAGGTTAACATGTATGCCCGCTCCCCCTTCTGTGCAACAAAAAATGGGCTCGTAAATCAAGTTTTTGCAACTTCTGTGACTGTTTTTACCACTAAAACAGTCGAATAACCAAAAATGCTTTCACTGAAACAAAAACAGCGGTGAAATTAACTAAATCTCATATTAAATTGATCAATGGCTGATTACTATACAACCAACGAAACCTGTCTGCCATTTTAACAAATTGTTAAGTAAATGTATTTTCTGACGTTTAACTAATTGTTGATTGTTATTTTGAGAAAATATCGTCAAATGTATTAACGCACATTAGTTATTTCAACAAATTTATTTAATCAAATTGAATAAGTATTTTGTTGTTTTAAAAATGCGATTTATTCAATTAAACAAACAATGCAATTTATTTAATATATTCGTATTTTGTCGATTTATTATTAATTTTTTATTTTATTTTTATTTATTATTTATATTTTAATTTTTAAAGAAAAAACTAAAAACGGGTTTCAATGAAAAAATTTATTAAATCAATTATTATTTTAATTGATTTTACACTTATCAATGATAATATTAATTAAAACTTTAATTGAAAATTAAAAAGGAAATAAAAGTTATAAAAAAATTGTCCAAAAAAATATTTGATACTAACAAAAAAAGTGTTTGAAAAACCGTTGGTTTATGTGTGTATTTGGTATTTTATACTGAAAATTTTATATTAAAACATAGAGTGTATAAAAAAAATAATTTGAGAATTACGTCTAAAATAAAATATGTATTTATATATTTAAAAGTCAATTAAAACATAATTAATTCTACTAAATATTTTTTTAGAAACAAATTTAATTCAAATCAAATCTTTAATTAAATATTTTAATTTGCTAATTTTTTCAGTGTATATTAAAAAAACCGGAATTTGATAAAAAAAATATAAAATATAATAAAATGTGATGAGGTTTTTTTGGTTTGGCTCAAGGTCATAAATTAAAAATAAAATTCAAATTTTTCCAGTTTTATTTTTAAATATTTATTATCTTTTCGATATTTCGAACAGCTTCGCTGTTCATCTTCAGGAAGAACTAATAGGATAATACAATTAAATAATTGAAAATCTAAAATTTAATAATTTAACAAAAATGTAAAATTAATGATTACATACATTTAAATACATTTTAATAAAGCGTGGAGTTGAAAGCGTCCTTACTTGTTTCTTATCTTATTGCAACTAGTAGAGTTGTGTCGTTCATGAACGAACTAGTTCAACTGAACGACTCACTGAATTGAACGATTAGATTCGTTGACCAATATTCGATCTTATCGTGCAATCGTTCATTTCGTTCAATCGTTCATTTCGTTCTTTTTGTTCATAGAACAATTACATCTCTATTCAGTTACAACTGCTTGTAAGAGCAATTATTTTTTTTTTGAAAATATGGTGTCAAATTAGGAAAAGTAATTATAGTCATACAAATAAAATGTTTTTTACACAAACTAAATAAATTATTGTTAGAAAAGTTGCAATTTTATAACACTTTTTGTCTATGTACAGTAAAATTTGTAAAAAAATACGTAAAACATGAATAGTGCGTAGTAAGTGGCCAACGAACGAGACAGCTCACAAGACGCAGATCAGCCACAGGTCAATGCAAAAAAAAATCGATTGAACGATTTGAACGAACTAGTTCACTGACTCGAATTGAACGACAATGACGGAGTCACCAAAATGAACGATTAATCCCAACTCTAACAACTAGTTTTCTTTTTAACCCACTTGGTGCAACCGTCCTTTTAAAAGAACATCTGACAAATGCGAAAGCGTCAGTTGGTGAAAGCAGTTCCGGGTGTTTTAATTGCTTATTGAGTGCTTTGCGAATAGTGATTTTTTCTAATAGTGCTTATTTAAAAAAACATGTAAGTAAATCATTTACATCCAGTTAATTGTTATTTTTTGTTTAAAAATTAATAAGAGTAAGATCTTAGTGAAACAATAAATAAATGGAAAGCTTGCGTAATGCTGTATTGCAGCGCAAAGTGTACTGTCTTTGGACAGTACTTTTAAATTAAAACGTGCAAAATTTAAGGAGTTTAACTTTGTTAGTTTAGGAGATACACACCCAGAAAAATAAAGTGCCAACCTAATTAAAACGTGTATTTTAATGCTAACAACATATTAATTCAGTTAGTAAGATGATATTTGCATTATAATTCTAAATATTTCGGGTGTTGTAACTAAAATTCAGTTGAATTAACCGAACTTTATTATGAAAACTAATGTTTAGTTGTCCCAACAGCCTGAAATACGTAAAAACCGAATTCGACTAGCAGTAACCAAATTTCAGTTGGCAAATACCTGAATTTTTCTTTGTGTGCACCAAACGCTCTTTTACCGAGAAAAAGGTTTATTAAAAAATTAGGACCTTGTAAACAAATATCGCAACTATTTTGCGCTGATGAACAATTTATGAATAGGACTATATTCTTTTAATGGAAGCAAGATCTTAATGAACATATTTTAAATATTAAGTTTTATTGCATTTTAATATTTTTTTATAATTTTTCTTTGAAAATGTGTACAAGGGTAGTGAAAGGGTTAAACAATACAACAAGGAACAAGCAAATAACCGTACACTTTTCACACTCATACACACACAAACAACACCTACAGGTCTATTTTATATCCATTCACATAAACTTATTCACACACATCTAAACACAGTATTGACGAACATAAAGACCATCAGTGTTGCTTGTGTTAGCAAGAGAAACTTTAAAAAGACGTTTTTAACTCGAAACACTCTAGAATTTTTTTGTTGAATTTTAAAAAGATATTCTCATAATATTATCTTTTGTAATGACAAGAGTTAAAAACAAAAAAAAAAATTCCAATCCATTTTTGATACTGCCTCCAGGACATTCAGAATGCCCTGTTAACATACGGTAACTAGGGGCGGACTTGGGCAAATATGTTGATTTAAATTGATTAAAATCAGTAAAGAAATTGTCACAGTATGCAGTATTGGACCCCTAAGCAGTAAATAGTTCTTCTTACAAATATTCTTGGCTAAATTGTACCTTATATTAGAGAGGCAAATTTCAAACCATCCAAAACATTGGCTAATAAACAAATTTAGGAAAAAATTTACAAGTTTTTAGAAAACTTCCAAAAAATATCCAAATGTACCAAAATGGAAAATATTTACACAAAAACTTCAAAAATCGGGTGTCAAATATGAAATTTGTGAACTTTCATAGAAAACTCGCTAGAGAATACACAAAATTGCAATTGTTTTTTAATTTTTTATTCATTGATGAAAAATTTTCCTTTTCTAACAGTGTACAACAATAAAAATATTATTTGCAGCTAAAATGTTGAGAAAAACCCTAAAATACTTACAGTGGGGAGCACTCGTGAGTACATGTAAGTATTTTTTGCATTTATTTAATTTAGAGCGATAAATATTTGACACTATAACTAAAGTATAGTTTTCTAAAGATATAAGGTATGCTGGATCCAAATCTGATATCAGAATCACTCTCCGAAATCAGGGGTTCGAGCAATATACTACTCTTTACCCTTTTTTCAGTTTTTAAATTTTTAAGATAACTTATTTAATTACAAAAAATATTGTAAATTAAAATTGAGCTTGTAACTGCAATTTTGAAGTCACGCAGTGAAAATATTACAATATATTATGAAGTTTAACTAACGATAAATTAAAGAAAAAAAAAATAAAATATCTTCAAAATACAAAAATTGAAAGTGAAAGAGTAGTGTGTTCAGGTGCCGTTACAAGTATTATAAAAAATATTTTTCCAGGAAAGTGAAAAATCCTGGCATTGTGATCAAAAACTATAGTTTCCCGTTGATATATGTCGAACGCCTGATGTCGGAGAGTGATTCTGAGACCAGATTTGTTCTGAGACCATATTTGGATTCAGCGTACCTTATACCTATATTAGAGTATAGATTAGTTCTAGTATAAAAAATTTTTCAGTATGAATCTTTACGTGTAAGAAGTACTTACATGTACTCAAGAGTGCTCCCTACTGTATGTATTCTAAACCAGTCCGCTAGTCCTCCAATAGTTACCATATGGTAACAGCAAAATCAGCTTTTAAGTGCAACAAGTATATTTAAAGAAAAACAAGTTATTCGTTCTGAAATATTGGAGTTTAATTTTCAAATGAGTAGCAATTAGTTTCAATAGTTTTAATGAAGATATCGTTTTTAATACATTTACTTTTTACATTTTCAAAAATTGACTAACTCGAGAAGTGTCGCGATGCGTTCTCTCCACTCTTATTGAAATTTGGGTATGTGATAAAGAGAAAAAAAAACAAGGAATACGTATTTTGTCTTAGTGGCCCAATCTCAGAAACTAATGGTATTCATATTTTTTGAACGCAGCTTTGATTTAATCGAGAAAACAAAAAGTTGATGGCAATATTGCCTATGTAGTGTGTTACGGTTGACGTTTATTTAATATAAAGTTTAAAAAGCTCTTCTCAAAAAGTTAAAAATCTCTTCGCATAAAAGCCTAACAATTACGAATGTCGAAAAAACACAGACACCCCCTCCATTAAATTAAATAGGTATTAATATACATATTGTTTTAGGTTAATCCAACTTTAATTCTTTAACAAAACGCCAGTTCTAATATCACTCAAAACACATTTTTTTTTAAGGGGGGACATGACATTGGCCGTTTTTTGAAATCAACTTTTTTTATAATTTTGTATTTTAGTAAATATTCTTAAGATTCTAAGAAAAAAATTTCATGGAAAAATTCCTACGGGTTCAAAGGTTACAGCCGAATTAGTGAGAGCGAATTTTTAATTTTCGTGCTACCTACGTATGGCAGCTGGTATATACTTGTTTTTTTGTTCACAAACTTTGAACGCGTTTGTCTCGAAACCATGTTTTTCTACTGGTTGCGGCACTAGCGGGTTAATTTTTTGACGAAATTTTTTTTTGTATTTTTTTTAAACTTGAATCGCTATCGTATGACACGAGCTTTTTTTAATTTTTTTTCGATTTTTTATGAATTTTTAAAGTCATAAAAAATTAATTTTTAAAGTCATGCATTTTTAAAGTCATAAAAAATTTAAAAAAAAATTTAAAAAAAAGCTCATGTCATACGATAACCAATTTTGTTAAGATTTAAAAAAGTAATTTTTTTTCCAGATCGGACAATTTTTGCGACTCCCTGCGCTGCAACCACGAGGCCGGCAGTTTGGAGCTCTATAAAACCATGTTGGAGTGAAAAATATATTTTTTTGAATTTTTTTGCTTGTAATTTGTTCAATTCTCTACAATAATGAAAAAAAATTTTGGAAAAATTTTGTTTTTGACTGAGTTATGAATTTTTTAAAAAAGGTCTGTTTTCTCTGCCGCGAATGTAATATAATTATAAAAATAATTTAAAGTTATCGGATATATTTCGTATACTAGTTAATGCGTCCTCAAAAGTTCTTTCATTTGGTACCCCATTTGTCTAGAATTTCTTTGAAACAATTCGAAATAAGCCGAAAAAACGAAAAATGGGTTAATTTTTTACCCCATTTTTTAACCTCTAAACATGATATTTTTTCTTTCTTTATCACATATTCAAATTTTATTAAAATCGGAGAGAATCCATCGGCAGACTCCCCTTGTAAGTTTGAGCTTATGAAGCTTTTATAATAAATTACCAACTGCCATAAAAATAATTTTAGTATAAACTATCAAGTCTACTTTATAAATACCCCTATTCATTTATAACGGTATTTTCATAACATTAAGCACAGGTACCCCCAATCGTACATACATGTTTTGTGTTACCATATGGTAATTACAGTGTGTTATGGGTTAACGTGTAGTTCAATAATAAACGTAAAAATGGCAAATAAGAATTTCCAACACAGGCAAGACGACCTACAAAATATTGGGTCACATATTTGAATGGTTCAACATCCACTTGAGTCTTAAGTTTCTCCATAAGACTGGCAGAAAACACTTATTCAAAAGTATATATCGTTTGATTTACACAATAGAGATGTTCCTGAAAATATTGCGTAAATCAAAATGTTGGTATGAAAAATCGTGTAAAACAAAAACAAAAGTGTTAATATGCCTATGAAATTATATATTTGTTATATTATAAACTTTTATTTAAACTAAAGAAGAAATTCTGAACATTCAAGCAATTCATAAAAATACAGAATTAATTTTAGAAAAATTTAAATTTTTAAATCAGACTAGACTAGTTTCTGAATTTTTACGGATAGGCGTTATCAGTGATTTTCCATTTAAATTGTATTACTATTTGTGTCTTATAATTGTTATATTGTCTCAATATTATACATTTTTCAACAACCTATGGCTGTAAAGATCAAACCTGCGCTCATCTAAATTATTTATTTTTCTTTTATTTTATTAATTAATAATCATATAATTACAAATTATATACTATTACCCCAAGCGACTATGGCCTTCGGCGCGTTGTAGCGAAAACAGACCAGTGCCTCTGGTGGGAATCGAACCCACGACCCCGCACAGATAAGCCAGCACGCTACCAACTAGCCTACCGGGGTGCACAAACTAATTTGAAGGGCTTATTATTAAAATTTGATAAGCCACATTTATTGTTTTATGGATTTTTGATTTCTAGATTAATATTTTACAGAAGTCTTGCTTAAACACTTAGTTATTAGAGTATAAACGTCCTGTAAAAGACATATTTTTTAATTTTTCAACATTTAAAAGGCAAATTCAAATTAAAAATTAAATGTGACTTATCAAGTTTTTACAATAAGCGCTTCATTTGTATTTCCGATTAATTAATTTTTACTTTCCATTTCTACGGCTGATAATTTTTTTTTTTTGTACATGCACGGCTTTTGTTTGTCTCGCAAATGTGCAAATATTTTAAAGGTGGACAATTTATCAACTTTAAATAAAGAGGTAACATAAAGCATTTTTTCTATAAATAAAAATAAATTTTCTGTAGATTTTTTTTCTAAACCAAATACAAAATTTTTGTTTTATAAATAGAACACTTTTGGTCTTCAAAGTTCGGTACCGTCATGATGATTGTTAAGAAAAGACCCTAACCATGTTGTTCAATTACTAAGAAGACAATAATGGAGCAAAATTGATGATCAATAGGTTTTTTTGTTAAAGCTCTAGTTTTTCTAAAACTTCGGGTTCTGATGAGATCTTTAGCCAGATTGAAATACTAGTACCAACCTAGCTAATATGTTTGATTTGGTTTATTTTGGTAAATAGACGCAGGTTGAAAGCTCGTTATAAATTAAAAATAATTAATTATCTCGATTATGTAAAAGCAAAAAACAAATAAAAGTAAAAAAATATATTTTCATATTCTTTCATAAACATAATAATCAAAAACATAAAACGTTCGGATTTTTTTTCTATATTTTAATATAAGGTCCCATCAAAAAAGGTCAAACATTGATTTTTTCTAATAATAATTTGGCAACGCTGGAAAACAATTTTCGGAAATAATTGTATTCCCGATTGTAGTCATTGTGTTGGAAAATTTTATGGTTTTTTAAAAAAAAACTAAGGTCAACCTTTCTCAGCTTTACGAACATCTCGTTATTCTAACGAGTCAAAATCGGGTTAAAAAATTAACCGTTTATTTGATTTTAAATCAAAGTAACCATTTTCAAATGTGGTATCATTGGTATGGGATTTTTGAGGTTTTTTTCTAGTTCCTTTTTTTTATTTTGGTAGTTTTGGGAATTTTGGGGTTATTTTCTGGTTCTTTTTTTTTGTACTTTTTGTAATTTTTGGTTTTTTAAATTTTTTGTGTTTTCCGCACCGAATCTGTTTTTTAAATGTTTAATAACTACTAAATAAAAGTATTCCATCAAAAACCCATTAAGCGAATCCAAAGTCAGCAAGCAAAGATAATTGTTTTTGACTCAGAAGTAGGATTTTAAATTTAAATTCTAAAAAGACTATTTTTGTTAATGTAATATTTAAAATTATTTTTAAAACATATTTTTTTATGCATTTATTTAAAATACATATTATAAAAAAAAATTGCTCACCTCAGTTTATTGAATGAAAATATCGATAATCATACTTTTACAATTAACGTTCACTAATACTATCTGGAGAGATAATGATGACATCAATACGTCTGAAAAATGGTTTCGGATCTTGAAATGTATGTCTAGATTGCGAATTCGCAACTTATAACCATCGACATTAAAAATTATCATAAAATAATACTACAAAAGGTGAAGTAAACATAAATTCTGAAAAATCCTCTCATTGCAGGTTTATACTACAAATACAATTTATTTTTTTTTCTGAATTACATCACATCCTATGTGAGCAACATAAAGGAGACTACAAAAACAACAACATAAAAATTGAAATTAAACTCATGGTTTATGTTAAGACTATAGAAAAACAACAAAAATCTTTTAACCTTTTGTTATGATTGTAGGCCTTAATTTTCATTTGAAAAAAGAAAATATTCCAATAACCTATTGAAAGTTTATTAAAATATAATAACCTTTTGTGTAAATGAAACAACAAAAAAAAAAAAGAAAAAAAAAAACAGAAACACAAACACAAACACAAACACTGGGATGTCCCTTAAAAAAACGATTTGTAGAGTTTCGTTAATTACATCCGCCCCAGTTTGATTTTAAATGGTTTCAAATAGAAGATTCTTTGTGAACGGGAGAAACCCCACATTGGTTGAGGTTCATAGAACGAGCGGCTAAAAATAGAAGAAGTTGTCGAAGGACAATGAAACTTGGCACATAGTCATTTTTGTTTCAATCAAGAAAAAAATGGAAAAATCAAAATGATCCGCCCACTTTTACGCCCACCTTCCTTAAAAAGTGAAAATTAAATTTTGATCTACGGCATTGTTTTTTGGCACATAGCATTTTTAAACACTCAGAATCATTTGTGTGAAATTTGAAAAATATCCGCCCACTTTTACGCCCACTTCCCATACAACTTGTATTGAAAAAGGGGCATAACTCCCTTGATTTTAAATGAATCAACTCAATTTTCACTAAAAATAAATATTATAATCGTAGAATGGGCTCCTGAAAATATATACCTGATCCGCCCATTTTTAAGCCCACCTCCCATAGAAAAAACAAATAGAAAAAACATGAATATGTAATTTAAGCATAGTCTTTTAATAATTTTTTTGATTTGCAGCTTTGAGCGAAACCTATTTATAAATGGGTCTGAAGACAATAAAAGATTATGCATTACGTCTTCATTAGTGGCTACACGTCCAATTCTTCGCGAATGATGTAATATATAGGCTCTATAGTCTTTATTCCTCGCTTCCTGAGCTTCCTCGGACAACATACCTGATACAAATAATCAATTAAAATGTAAAAAATAAAAATGAAACCATTGAATAAGGGCCTTTAGATAGAGACATACGTATTGGCAAAATAGCTTCTGCTATAATTTTGCTACCATGCACCAGAATCATATGCACAGTTACAGGCATGTAGTACCAGGCATAGAGATCAACAAACAACTTGGCAGTATCCATGCAATTTATAGGAAATTTGTTTTGGAAAGGAGCAGGTAGGCTGATGCAGTCCACTGAAGTTGATGAACATTGAAATTTTAATGTTGTTTATATTTTGTTCTACGAAATTTTTTGTATGGCAATTTTTCCAACTTTTTTTTAATGCAAATCTCCTTTATGACAATTGTCATTTACGAAAATATACAACAATAAAATTAGCAGAATCTTTTTGCTAAATATTAGTAAAAAAAAACTGTAAACTCTACTAAATTTTAGTTTATTTTTTAGTTGTTGGCAAGAAAACTAAGCGCCTGAAAATTTTTATTATAAATAATAATACAACTAAAATATAGCTCTGTATTTATAAGACAAATAATATACAGAGTTGTATCTGTTTTTTCGCCTTTATTATTTATTTTGTTCCTTTTGTATGTACATCAAAATGCTACATGTAAAAGACTGAATCCTTATCGAAAAAAATTTAAGATAATAGAAATGTAAGTCAAAATTTAATTAAATAACCCAGCAAAAAAATTCCAAAAAGGTAAGCGGGTTTGTAATCAAGCATTTTGGGCAGAACGCATTCCTTACTAGATTACCTACTCGATTCTTTTAACAGGGCGTGAGACTAAAATAATTGATTCTTTAGAATTGATTATTTTTTTACCGAAGAACTATTTACTTTATATTGTTAAGAACTACATACATTTTTTAATAAAGAAATAGTTCCATTGTAAAACTACGAAGTACTTACACAAAAAAAAAAAAAAATAAATAAATAGTTCCCTAGAAAAAATAAGAAGTACTTACATTTAAAAAAAAGAAGTAGTTCCATAAGTAAATTCAACTTTTAATCACACGTGATTCTTCTAGGTCACTCAAATATAACGATCAAAACTCATACGGAAATGAAATCCTAAAAAGTGAAACATCGAATTGTTATGATAACATGGGTTTGTTATAATTTTGGAGCTATAAACCACGAAAATACTTTTTCAAAAAATAAGAACAATTCAAAATTGAAAAACAAAAATATGACTTACGCACAATCACCCTCGAATTTTTTTTACACTCACTCACGATAACGTCAGTAATTTCAACTTCCACATACAGAGAAAAATTTAGGTATTTGCCAACAGAAATTCGGGTACTACGTCTCAAATGCGGTTATTACGAATTTCAGTCGGTTGGTATAACTCAACATTAGTGTTCACAACAAAGTTCGGTTAATTAAACTGAATTTTATTTGCAACACATAAAATATCCAGAAATCTAATGTAAAAATCGTTGTACTAACTAAATTTCTAAGTTGTTACCACTAAAATACACTTTTCAATACGGTTGCCAATTTATTTCTCTGTGTGCACTCACAATTTTCTGCTCACGTGCGCTTCCCTAATTTATACCTAACCGCAGTTTAAAAAAAATTTAGGCAACATGCAATTTCTGTTTTTAGTATTATTTTCCTGCAAATAATATTTAATTTGAAAAAATATATGAGATAAATTCTTTAAAATTGTATAACTTCTTTTTTCAAAATTAGGAACTACTTCCAATAACGTCCTTTTATTAAGAAAAAGTATATGATTACTTCTTGAGTACAAAAAGTAATACATATAAGTTAATAACATTGTTATTTTCTTTTTAGTAAATAATAACTTTGTTATTGAGTTCATGCATTCTGGTTTAAATTTAAAGAATTGATTAAAATACTACTTGCTTTTTTGACTCTATCGTTGGAATGAGTTTGGTATTGCAGTTACTAAATTTGGCAATGAGATATGTAAACAAGTGTGGGCATCACCTTCTTTTTGGAATGCGTAATTTTTTCCTGGGAAGTATTGATTTTTCCAAAGCTTTCAATATCTATTCACTGCTAAAAGAAAAATATTTTAAAAATTATTTTACAATATTAAGTTTTTTATACATTACAAATTATTTCATAAAAAAAATCTTTCCTATTTTTACTTTACCAAAAAATTATTGAATATTTTTTTGAAGTTTTATTTTTAATTAGTTTATAATTAATCCGTCTGCAAAATTGTTTCTAAATTGTTTTCTAGTGCGACGTGTTCACTTCAACTGTAAATTTTATATTCGCAACGATCGCATTTGAACGACCTCTGCTGGTTTTGATTATCAAAATAATATTTTTATACTATAGTAAGTTTAGAAAAAAAACTAGATATAAATTTAGTATTTCATCAAGTCAAAATATCAAAATTTTGAACTAAAATTTTAATTTAAAATAAAAATTAATTTTAAATTTGCAAAGGTTGATTACTAACGGGTTTAATAATTTTTGTACTAACATTTTTCAATGAGTATAATGAGGGTTTAGCCTGCAAGTTGAGATACTACTTTCAGAGATGCTTAAAAATATGTGCGGAGTGATTGAATCGACTTTAAAATTAGCAACCAGGGGTTTTTGTTGTCGCTGAGCTTGAAAGAGTGTGAGATTTTTAAAATTTAAAATGGCAAATCCGATATGGAGGATGTTCTAAAAAAGTTTCGGAATTTGGTTCAAAATTGTCACTTAACAGATTTTGGGATCGCTGATTACGAATCTGACATTAGATTTTAAAAATTCAAAAAGGCGGTTGATTTTTTAAATGAGATCGGATTTGTTGTTTAATATTAAAGATAAAGTTTTTGGAGTAGACGAATACGAATCTCAAATTGGATTTTCAAAATGGCGAATTTAATGTGGCGTGTGGTTTTATTTTAAACAGTCATACGAATTTTAAATTAGATTTTAAAAAATTAAAATGGCGGAGCCAATATATCGAAATTTTTTTTTTAAAGTAATCGTTTTCATATTAAATATTTTCTTGGGTAGCTTTGGGGATCGATAAGTTCCAATGTGAAATAACTTTTGATAGGTTATTTCACATTCGAACTTAACAGTTCTGCACTCATAGAAATAAACCTGTAAAAATAGCAAAAAAAAAGCTACTAAAAATTAGTTAAAAATTACAGAAAAAACTATTAAAATGAGCAGATTTTTTACTAAATATTAGTAATATAAGAACAGAAAAAATAAATCTGTTGAATTTAAAAATAGTTAGTTATATTTGAGCTAACTATTACTTAATTGAAAGTAGCAAAATAATCTGCTAAAGTCAGCCAAAACATTTACTAAATATTAGTAATAAATATGTTTAGTTTTTTCTTTTATTGCGAATAATATGTTGCGCTTATGATATAAGCAATCTACAATTTCTTAGCAAAAATTTCTGTTGATCCCAGCAAAGCAAACAGTTTTTTACATTCTACTGAATTTGAGTTAAATATAGCAAAATTTTGTTAATATTACAGTTTTAGTTTGCTATTTCAAGTTTACTAATTTTACAGAGTAAAATGCTTTTTTAAATTAACTAAAATTCACATCGAATATGACAAAAGTTTTGTAAAGGTAACAGATTTATTTTTTCTGTTTTCAATTCAGTAATATTTAGGAAAAAAAAAAAAATCTGCAAAATTTAGCAGTTC
This sequence comes from Delia radicum, assembly GCA_021234595.1. NCBI lineage: Eukaryota > Metazoa > Arthropoda > Insecta > Diptera > Anthomyiidae > Delia > Delia radicum. The sequence continues at coordinate 55,221,018 of CM037853.1, forward strand.
TTTTTTGCAAGGTTATTTTTAATTCATTTTTAGTAGCTTTTCCTGATATTTTTACAGGTTTATTTCAATAAGTGTGCAAAGACTGATCCTAATTGAGCATTTTCATCCATGAATTTAACATAGGCCTTTCATAGGAAGGGACTCATTCTTATAATATTGCAAAACAGTTTCCTTGGAATATTTTATGCATAAATAACTTCCAAAGAAGGCAGAAAACTTCAAAAGAATCATATATTTGGAAATGCTTCTTTTCTATTACAAGAAAATGTTAAATCCTAATTAGAAAAGAAAAATTTATTGCTGGACAGATTTAAAATATTCAAAATGGCGAATCTTATATGACGGTTAGTTCTTTTAAGAAAATCTAATTCGACATATTTTTTAGAGTTCGGTGAATACCAGTGTCGTCAGATTTATTTTGCCGTTTTTCGCCAAACAGAGGAATGAAAACCACCAAATGTTTTTTTACCTAATTTATTTTTGCCTTAAAAAAGTCAACTGGATCGATAAGTGGTATAAAATGGGTTAAATAAATGTAATCAAATTAAAGTGAAATTTTTTCCTAAATTATGCAAACTTTGATGAAAACATTCAAATTCTGTTCAACTTTTGACAAAATAATCTATTCAATATTTACTTATTTATTTATTTATTTATTATTTATTTATCCAGTCTACTGATTTATGTCAAACAGAATATTGTACAAAAAAATTGTTAATTAAATAATATAATATTAAAGCATTTTAAGTAAAAATCGTAAATAAATTTAATTTAAATTTATCTCTGCCTAATTTAAAATTCAATAATGAAGAAAATCTATTAAAAAGTTTTAGACTTCTAGTAAGTAATTGGCCCATTATTACCATAATTAATTATGTGAAAATCGTCATTAAATAGACATTCTTGATTTAAATCTCGACGATAAACATATATTTGAACCAAATCCGATAGCTATTTACATCTTATCTGATTGATATGTATATATTGATATATATATGATATATTGTGGGTGTTTGAGTAAAATGAGGCTGAAGATGAGCTAGTCGCTTGGGTCGAAAGTCCGGCACGTCCGCTAGCGCTAATCGTCACAAGATTTGTTTCATCTTTTTCTTGCATTTGTTAACAATTAGTGTTTTCTATTTTAGTGGTCGTTGTGATGTAATGGTAGTATGAGTTTTCTATCCCTCATATGTATCGCATAGCTCACCTTCGGTGTTCCCATAGCACTTAATCCCACCGAAGTAAAATAATAATCAGGGCTTTAAAGCAAATAGCTTCAATAAATAAATTCGCGCAATTACAGTGTTGCCATGTTTAAAGCACTTCATCTTTCACCACCTTTCATCTCTCCACTATATCCTTTCCAAAGAAAACTACACATTAATTAATACTCTCAAAAAACAAAAATTTTAGTTATACTTATTCAGCACTTAACTGTTTTAAACTAATGTTTTACTAATATTTTATTAATGTTTTACTAATTTATTTTGCTAAAAAATTGTGTTGATTGGCACATCAATAGTGTGAACGACAACCAGACTGAAAATATACTCAGAATGAATTAGATGTCGCGGCATGCCACAATGACGAGGAAAATTATACTAAAAAGTACAACTCTAGTAAGACATAATATAGAAAAATCAATCATGGAAGATTTTTGTATCTGTTTTTCATACATAAAACAAAATTGTGGATTAAAACAACTTAAATATTGAGTCGTCACCGGCTTTTGAAAGTAATTGTCTATTAGTTAAATAAAAAAAAAATATTTAGATTTCATAAAGATTAAATGTGTATTTGTAAATTAAATGTTTATATATATTAATAATCTTGTGTGGTCAAATTGCAAACAAATATACAATAGGTAGACAGACTAAAGCGAAAGACAAAACATACATCTTAGGTAGATTTTTCTGTTTCCTCTTTCTTATTGCAAAAAAGGATTGTATATGTTATATTTTGTTGTTTTTTCGTTTCGTTTCTATAATTCTCTGCGGCATTTGCGTTCCTTTACAAGATAGCATCAGTTAGACAATAATTGCTGTAAGTAATAGTTCAAAGATAATTTCGTTTTTGTTATATATAATTATTTCTATTGTTTTTAGATATTACATTACTTCATATCATCAATTTGTGAGTATGAACATTTTTATATATTGGAACGTATTGTCAATTATTTTAAAAAGAATCACAAAAATATGTTTTATTTCAGCAAATAAATTAACTAAAGTATAATTTTTCTACAGATTTTTTGAGTTTTTTTCAGTCTACTAATATTCAGCAAAAATTTTATTAATTTTTAGCAATGGTTTTTTAATTTCTAATCTACTAAGTGTTAGCAAAACTTTGGCTGAATCTACTAGTTTTGTTGCAAAAATCAGATCGCTGATTTTCAGCAAAATATTTTGCTGATATTAGCAATTTTTTGCAAGCAAACTCCTGACTAAAATTTTGCTGACTCAGCAAAATTTTTTGCCGACTTTACTAACTTTTTTATTTCAGTGTATGAAGAATTTCCATAGTGTTGATTCTCTTTAAAAAAAAAATAGTAATAAATAGTAGCATTTTAATTATGATTTCCAACTGAACAATTCAAAAATGCAATGCAAAATAATATATTTTTATAAAGACACAAATTATAATTTTTTTTGAAAATTATTTTATTTTCCAATTACAACTTTTATATTATATATAACAATCGACATCTCCAAAATAAGTATTTGAAAAAATTTTTAAAATTTATTTAACAAAAAAATACATTTTTTTCATTTTATGAAATGCGTAGCTCATTTTTGATTCCTGGCTAAAGTGGGTTAATGCTATTCCATGAAGTTAGAATTCCATATCTGAATAATATTGAGTGTGTGTATTAAATGAATTTATGAATACATGAAATACATTTTTTTTTTTAATTTTGGGAAATTTTAATAAAAATATCCTTTTTTTAAAAATGGATAATTTTGGTCAAAAATTCGTCACGTTTTAAGTTCAATCGAATTATTCTATTTCGAACCATTTGAAATACAACTATTTGAAATCGAACACAAATTTACAATTCATGTATTAAGGTACATCCTAACAAATACTTATGATAATGTTGGAAGGTTGTTGAAATAATTATTGAGTCTCACCATAAAAGCAAAATATTCCTTTTCATTGTTAGTTTTGAGACTTATCAAACAATTCTTGTTTCCTTTTAACATTTATATTGAGTACTTTGAGTTTTTTTATGTATTTCACCCTCATTGATATGCCAGCATTTAAATGCAAAAAAAAAGTAATATATTTGTGTTTATCTTTCAATACTTATTGAACAGTAAAACCTTAAAATAACAAAATCTAAATTAAACAATAATAAAATCAACAACTTGTTTATTTAACCAAAAATGCAAAAACATAAAAACGAAATATTTATCTGAAATTTTGTTAACATTTAACCCTTGTATGTTTATTTTAATATTGGAATATGAAAATGAACTGAAAAAAAAAGATTTAACAGAAAAAATACTGCACAATAAAAATAAACAACAAATACTTTTAACAACTGGGGTAACTGTGATTCAGAATTAATGAAAATATATATATTTTACTGTTAGGATATCAATGCGGAAATGAAAAGTTTAAATAGCAAGTTTAGTTAGTTTTTTTTCCCACAAAGAGTAAAAATGGCCGGCATATTCAAAGGTTTATTAAACAACAAGTTTTTTAGAATGTTTGTGTGCAAAAAATAACTCTAAATCAAGTGCTGAGGTTAAAGTTTAAATTTATTTTTAAAACAAAAACTTCAACTAAATAATTAATTTAAAAAACAAATTTGAATTTGACTATTAGTATGAGAAAGAACGTAATAAGGTAATAAAATTGTATCAGTTTACGATATTGTCTAACAAAATAGATACCGCTCATTTACTTCAATACTGTCATAAGTTAAAAAATGCAATTTTTGAATTAATGATGCAGATTTATTATTTTTATTATCATTGCTTTATATTGTGTAAAAATTTCATATTAATATCATGTATACTCTTCGAGATAGAGGATAATATATTTTAGTAAGTGCAAAGTGTATATACTTCATAGAGAAACTGTGCAACTCATGGGTCTCACGATAATTAGTGAATTCGCACACAACTCTCACTAAGAGAAAAATACATTAAAAACCCTATTTATAAAAAAACGTGACCAAATAAATAGAGAAAGGTTCGAGCGAGGCAGATATGGATTGGAAACTTTAAACTCGTTTTCTGCAAAATCGTGTTTTTGAGTTATGTCACTCTTGCAGTAAATGAGCGATATGTGGAATATAGGCGAGTTCATTATTTAAATCTTATTTGCAACTGTATAATATATTTTCGTTAAATTTTTTTATTCTTTTTTTTTAATCTTTGAAGATAATTTAAAATATCAGGACGTATGGGAGGTACACTGGTAATAATCCAAGCATAAAAATAAATGTCAACTTTTAGTATTTAATTTCCCATGTACTTTAGTTTATTTTGTATGAATTCGAAACTTTCATTTACAAATTGGACACCCATAATTGCACCGAGTACCGACATTTCCAAAATTTCGTTTTAGCTACTGGCATTATAGACAAGATGTTAACAGAGATACCAAGGTATATTTTAAAAATAATTTAATTAAAATTAACAAATATTTGAAAATTCTTTACAATAACTTAAAAATTACCTGTGCAAGATTTATTAACATGAAAAAAATGTTTTATATGGAGTACATTATGTATTTTAACGCCGAAGGGTACAAAATACCACTCATAAATAAATAAAAACAGCAACCGATTGTTTAATAAAAACTTAACTCGAAACCGGTTTTTTAAAATCTAATTTTTCGAACAAACTGAAAACCGGATTTCTAAGTTCTTCGGTTATTTGGACACTCTTTTTCGCCTCTAATGGCAGAAATGCGAAATTTTTTTTCACTTCGCTTTTCGTTTCAAATTTCGTTTTTTTGTGTTCCTTTGCAAAATAAGGTGAACACTCTGAGAGAGTACCGTGTTTCTTTCTAAAAATATTATCATAAAAAATGCATAAAGTGCAAATTTAGCACCCTCAAAATATTTACACGGTTGTTTTTGCCCTTTTTTGCCAATTTTTTCAATTGCAAAGTTATTTGCTAGAAAATTCTCACCTTGGTAGCTGACGAGAAGTGTGCTGACTTCTGATGCAGAAGGTCACAGGTTGAAGCCGTCATTGGACCACTATTTTTTTTTTTTTTTAATCTAGAGTTTTTTATTTTGTTTTATGTTATAATATTTTAAATTTTTATTTTTTCGGTTTGCAAGTATTTAATCATAATCATAAAAAACCAAAATTATGATAAAAATTATTCAAGAAAAAAAAAAATAAAAAAAATTGAAATTTTTTAAATAACTTAAAAAAAAATTTGTTATTAAAAAAAATATTTAAAAAAAATTATTTCACGTTGGCTGAAATTCTAACACTGTCTGCCATAACAATATTGTATAAAAATGAAAAATGTCCAAAAATGGTGTTCTATTCTTATTGTAAAAATGAAGCATTTTAACAGGGCTCGCCCTAGCCCTATTAAAATGGTTGCAATTTTTGCACTTTAAAATACAATACTTTTTTCCACAAACGAAAACACCTTAAGTGTCTGATTGCAAAATATGACACCATATTTCATACACCTGTTGCTACTATAAAATTGTATGGAAAATTCTGAGGCAGTAACTTTTGAACCTATGAACCGATTTTCCTCATATTCAATACACAAATCAATACCTAAATCAATAGAAATGAGTAGCCCTAATTGCATTCTTGCGCTGTGACCGTCATTTCCAGAGGAAGACAGATTTTCATTGTTACATCAGCTTACAATTTCATAACTATCAAGAGTGTGTGCACTATATGAGGTGTGCACTATATGAGGTGTAAGACCTATATTTCGAAGCGTTACAAATGGAATGATAAACTGATATATACCCTCCTCACATTTGGAGGAAGCTATAAAACCATACGGCTTTTTAATCATGTATACCTAATGTACCACTAATGACTTGCATATTATACCAGCTTACTCTCTGTATTACTTTAATACAAATAATAATGACTTACTAATAAGTAGTTAATTTTGCCATTATTTCGTTAGCCACAAGTACTTATTTGCATCACTATTTTAAAGCTATAATCTAGTATGTACATATATAACTACTTATTTTTGATTTTTTGTAAGCTTGAAAGTAATCACATTTTGTTCGAGCAACTCATTAATGTTTTTTTTATCTATTAACGATAACATTTGGAAATAGCTCAGATGGTTAAATGACAACCTGGAGTCAAAACCCCTTGGGGCACATATTATTAAAAAAAAAATCAATAAAAAAGTGTTCTTTGATTAAATTAAATATTTTTCAATTTATTTTTAAACACATTATTTTTTTTCATACTAGTAATCATGTAGGTATGTACATATTTTTTAATTTTTCGTAAGGTGTTTTGTAATGCTATGTCATTATTTTGCGTAACATCCCTATGTAATGAGATTTGTAATGACAATTGTAAGTACTTGCCAATAACAAGCACTTCAGTTGATTTACCATTTATATACACGCAGACAAAAATTTAGATATTTGCCAACTGAAATTCGGTTACTATGACTGAAATTCGGTTATTACGAATTTCAGTAGGTTGGCACAACTTAACATTAGTTTTCACAACGAAATTCGGTTAATTCAACATAATTTTAGTTGTAACTCCCAAAATATTCACAAATCTAATGTAAATATCGTTGTACTAACTGAATTTATATTTATAAATTGTTTTTTTAAACAATTTGAAAATACACTTTTCAATTCGGTTGAAACTTTATTTCTCTGTGTGTAACAATGCATTTCTACACTGTGTAGTTTAAAGTATCAATTTATTATTAAACAACAATAAGTGAAAGCATTTTTTCATAAAATAAATTTTTTTCATTTATTAATAATCACATAATTACAAATTATATCCTATTACTAGCTACTATGGTTTTGGGCTCGTTGTAGCGAAAACATATCAATGCCTCTGGTGGGAATCGAACCCACGACACAGCACGCTACCAACTAGCCTACCGGTCGTATAAACTGCACTGGAATGAATATGTTCTTGGAAACTTTTCATTGAGTTAATCTAAGTTTTTATGAAATTTTATGAAGAAGTTTCATTTAAAGTAACCAACGACAACGAAAAAAAATAAATAAATATTACTCCATTTTTATACTAATTAGGTGATTACATATATCAAGTTTCTTGCAAATACACTGACAGAATTATCATCACTTCAGTAATGAATTTCCTTATAGCTTTAATGAAAATTGTTACTGGAACTCGTCCATTGAAACTTTTAATAGAACCTATGAAACAGGATTCATTTAAGTCAATGTTTATGAAATGTTTGTGGGTTTACTGAATATCGTCATAAATCTAATGAATCATTCCGACAATGAAGCGTTTATAAAATTTTTGAAACAGTTTCATAAAATGTTTCCTTGAATTAATAAAATGCTTTGAAACTAAGCTAATGAACCGCTTCATAAGATTTTCTAAACAATTGGATTGAATTCCAAAACTAATGCTAAAATGCTATACTGATATAGAATTAAATCTTAAAACTAAACTTCGAAATGTATGAAAATTAATGAGTCTTTGAAATAATTTCATAGCTCTAAAGAAAATTTACTTTAAATTTATGAAGAGATAATTTATAAAATCAAATGAATTTTTTTTATGAAACTATGAAATTGTATGAGAAAAAAAATTATGAAAATTATTTTAACATATATACCATTTCTTGAATATAATGAAATTCTTCATTGAATCTACAAAAAAAATTCCATTAAATTCTTTCATTAATATCATAAAGAATAATTCTTTCTGTTAAGGATGGTTCGAGCTGCGACCCTACAGCAAATATCATCTCTAATATATTTTAATGAATTTATCATTAAACAATCTGCATTTTTCTTGTACTTCTATGATCAACCTTACTTACGTACATATTGAAGAATTTGTTTTTAATTTTTGTCTTTTGATAAATATTTATTGACATAAAGTCTTCAAACAGTCAACATCATACAACGTCATTTCAGTAGTAACATTTAGTTGTTGTGTAAATAATTGTGTGTATGTGTAAGTGTGTATGTAGTTAAAAGTTGTACATTATAATATATATACATATAATATATGTAATATATGTAATATATGTAAATATGTACATTATAATATAAATATAGCTGAAGGATATGTACAATATTCTATAAATTTTCATTTAAAATTTTTTTTTTTTATATGCGCATCCCAAACAGGATAAGGATAGTACACTTTTCTTTACGTCTATAAAACTTTAATGGATAAATTTTTTCAGAAAAGCAAATATTTTATACATTAAAAAAAAAAAATTAATTTTGAAAGCTTATATAAAGGCTTTTATTTATAATAGCTTTGAAACAATTCTATAGGAAATTATAATAAACTTATTATAATTTTATTAAGGAAAACTTTTATAGGGTATCACGAATTCATTCATGAAAGCTCCTCTTTAATAGCTGTAAAATAATATATAAAAATTCTTGGAAAACTCTTGCGAAAAATTAATTTTAATATATTATTACTATGCATCCATTTTTGTACAGTTTAGGTATTTTACAGTTTTAGTATTTACTTTGTTCACAAGCGGTAGTTCTTCATTACACTTTTCAATCGATGAAGCATGATCTCCATAAGATTTTTGATAGTTTGTTGAGGAATATTTTCCTCTTCCGTCTGTACTATATCCCAGAGCTGGCCTAAATTGTGAGGTGCTCGATCAACCTGAGCCAGCTGTCTTTTAAAGATGTTTCACAAATTTTCTATAGGATTTAAATATAGGCTTTGTTGTGGCCCGTCAAGCACCTCAAATATTTGTTCACCGAGCAATTTTTCACTATTTTAAAGGTGTGCTTCGGATTTCCATCCTACTGAAATATGACTTCTTCAACTGGATATTCACAAATCAAATTTGATTGTAGCGTAATCTTCCTACTTCATGATTCCGTAAATTTTCACATACGGCCCAGTCCTCCTTCAAGGAAGCAACCCCAAACAATCAAATTGCCAGTACCATGTTTTACTGTTTGCTTTACATGGTGCTTTTGAATACGATAAGTTGGTCTGTGCCAGTAATATTCCTTACCATCTGACTGAAACCTATTAAATATGGATTCATCTGACCGTATAGCACGTTTCCAGTATTCTGCGGTCCACTTTGCACTTTTATTTTTTGCAAAAATCAATAAGAGTTATTAGATTTGTGTCGGATAGTGTTGTTTTTTTTTTTTTTTTTTTTGCTTAACTGCAGCCACAAGATCAATCCGATTGAGTCTTCGCCTTACAGTTTGGCCGCATACGTTTATATTCACGGTCTTTGCAGCTTTTTTTTAGGAGTTTTTGCTGCTCTAGTTACCATTAAATGTTTCACAAATCGAACGGAGAACGAAAACGATCGGAGTCTGAACATTTTTTTGGGAGACCACGATTATTGTTTGTAATTGGATGATTTCTACGTTGGCATACTAATCTAATTGTTCGATGACATAAGTTCAGTTTTTTAGAGCATCCGTTTCTAGTGAGTAGTATTAGTTTATCCGCGATATCCTTTGGGATTCTTCTCGTGTTGAAATCGTTTACTTTCAATGCGTTTGAAAATATAAATATTTTTTTTTAAATACTTTAATGACAATTAAATTTTTTGTAAAAAAAAAATTATGAAATAGGCAAAGTTAATGTAGTTGTTTAAATATTTTTCTACTACCCTGCAGTCAGCCTGGGGTCTAGTGTCCCTTTGTCAGCACTCTTTCTCTAGCGACAACTGCACTAGTGAAAAAGTCGACAACTCCTCTGCGCACGAGTAGAAACTAGCTACAGACAACAGATCTAGTATATTTCTGGTGACACTGTCAACGAAGTCGTCGACAGTTTGTTTTTTTTTTATTATTTTGCTCTTTCAATAGGTACATATTTTTTAACTGAGCAAAAGTTTTTCTCTTCTTGCATATTATTGCGTCATATTCTTTGGTTGATTAAACACGTGCTCGCAGTGAAAAACAGACTGATGTCAAAAATTTAAAATTATTTTGTAAAAATAGTATGTACTTTAAAATAACTTGTTAAAAAAATATTTAAATTTTAAGCTGTGGTTTATTTTATATGTATATTTAAAAAAGGTTTAGCTAGCCTTTAATAAAATGAGCTCCAAAATATCAAAAACAGACTGATGTAAATAATTTATAATAGTTTATTTTATATACTCTTAGAAAGGTTAAGCCAGCCTTGAAGAAAATGAGCTATAAAATATTAAAAACAGACTGATTTAAATAATTTTTAGTTGTATAAGGTTCTATTTAAAAACTATGTAATTTAAGCTTTTCTTAATAAAAACATTCCTTCAGACAAAAAAAATATATGTGTTTAAGTGTATCCCCTTAACCTCTGTAAAAATCTAGCTCCAGGATCGCCTGAGAAGCGCCAAATATGTAGACCAGAGTTACTAAAATGCACTAGTGAATCTGTGGTTCAAATGTCGCCAATGTCCTAAAAGAACTACCACGTCGGTAGTGATAAGGTCTACTGGTGGATTTTCAATGACAAGCCTGTGTTAGATGTCAATAGTAGATTACATTGGCTGGGGCATAGCTGGTCAGTAGTACTGGTGACAATGTCACTAGTACAACACTACAGTTTTACTACTCACATTCCCTGCAGGGTAGCTACTAGAGTTGTCAGTCGATTAAGAATAATTCGATTAATCGATCAAACAAAACCAAACTCTTGTTCGAATAATTTAAAAGTGACGATTTTCGAATAACGAATAAATCGATTAATTAACGTCAATTAATCGAACATTTTTTTATTATTACAAAATAAATTTAATGAGAGCTTTTAATTTGATTTATTCTCATAAATTTTTAAAGAAGGATGACGAAAGCGATGATGATGATGAACTTAGTAATGAATATGACGTTGATAATAGATTTCAATTAAAAGTTAATATAAAAAATGTTATAAGTAAACTACGGAAATACGTCGAAATGATAGCACATCCATAATAGAATTAGAGGGAGTAATCAAGTTTTTAATAAATAGTTTTAATAAATAGTTTTGCAACAGACTTACTAACACGTATTAAAATAAGAATAAATGAGAGACGTATAAAAGTTTTAAATACGTTAATAATATTTCTGAATTCTGAAAATTTTCCGAGCAACGAAAGTTTCCTAAAATATTCCTAAAAAAGTGAAACTAAAGAATATGCTAATGAATTGTACTCCAGATTATTTTATGTTGAAAGTAATCACAATAATTCAGATAAAAGCATTGAAATAGAAGAAGTTATTAGTAATGAAAATAATAATCTTTTATGCGAATTAAATAATTCAATTCAGAGTATTAAAAATACAGAAAATAAAAATATTTCAGCGATATATCAGACGATATGGTATATTTGGAAAAATCTAAAAAAAGAACAGAAAAATTATATAAACTATTTAATTCTCTTCTTACTATATCACCTACCTCAACAATTAGCGAAAGAGTGTTTTCAAAATCTAATTTAATGAAAACCAAAACCAAAAATCGTTTAAAAGCAAAAAAATTGAGTCAACTTTTGTTTTTAAAAGATTATTTCTTAAGAACAACCTAGCTATTTTAGTTTTTTTGTTAGTTATGAATTTCTTGTTAATTAAAATATTAACTTTTTTATTTTTAAGTTTTTTGTATGAATTGTTTATTATTTTGTTAATAAAAATACTATTTAAAAATAATTTTTTTTATTCGTTATTCTCATCGATTAATCGAATAATTTTTGAAATTTAATCGTTTGATCGAACGAGCGAAAACAATTATTTGAATTATTCGAACAGAGCTGAAAGGCGAATAATTGACAACTCTAGTAGCTACAACAATGGATACATGTTTTACTAATATAAAACTGCATTTTTTCTGGTTTTTTGAACAATTAAAAAATAAAAGTGGTATCCAAGCTTTCATAATGTAAAAAATCAACTTTTTCTGTTCAGCCATTACAGAGTTGTAGCGACTTATATACATTTATGAAAAACATGTATCCATTATAGTTTACCACTGTATATGAGGCAAAATTAATTCAATCTATACACACAAAAATATATTTTTTTGTTCCAAACTTGACGTAATTATTGTGGATTTCTGAGAAAGTTACAAAAACTTGATTTTCATATAGCTAAAAGTTTTTTTTTTGTGAATATTTCTAAATTTAAGTAAGGTTTATACTTAAATTTAGTATATACTTTTCTTTTGAGGGCCAGCCAAATCTTCCAATTAGGCGTCTGAAGCCAACGGTCCAGCCGGCAAAAGTACAGTAGTTTTCGCGTTTAAGTTTAGTTTAAGCGCCCTGTTTAAATGCGTAAAAAGTGTTAGTAAAAATATTTTTCATTAAAAATTTCCGATTTAAATGCGCTCTATATAAAAATATGTAGTTATTTGGGTTTGTAATACAGTTTCTTTATTTTTAATGTAAATGTCAGTCATTTGTAGAACAAATTAAATTTTTTACTAACCTCGTTGTTCACTTAAAAAAACAAACCACACCAAATGACTGTTTTATGATTTTACATTAACTACATTTTTTAAACATTAAAAACAAATGACTATGTTAGTTAAATTTAATGAAATGTACGTCGTCCTTTCTTCAAGTGAAATTTAATTTGTTTTTGACTACAATTGCTGAATAATATTCTAAGTGTATCTATATAAAAGCACTCCTAATCTGAAAGGAGTTTCTGCGGTGCAAATATAACGACATCTTAGGAGGTTCTGAAAAAAAAACACTTTGGAGAAATTCCACGATTTTAAGGCACTTTCCATGTCTTAAATATATTCTTAAGTTTTGACATAGGAAATTTCAAAAAATCTCAGTCCATTGAAACATTGTGTTAAAATCGTATGCATGCAACTTTTATTATTATATTTTGTTTGAATTAGCAAAAAGAAAAAAGAAATATTTAAACTAATTGAAATGGTGTATTTATTAAAAAAAATTCGATTGGATTCATCAATATAATGAAACTTTTTCCCTTTTTTAAGATTTTTGAAAATTGTGTTCATTTCACAAGATTTATTTTTTGAAATTTATATTTGAATTTTAACACTTTCCCGCTTCCAGGCTTTCTCTCTAAATTGTGTAATTTCTTATAACTCAACACTGATTTAGCGCATTTATTGCCAATTTAAAATACACCTTCTAGAGGCAGGCTTGCCGGTTTAGAGGGTTAAGGATTAATAGATTAAAATGCATTAACGTTAGATTCCTAGTACCATATAATACACCGACTCACGAAAAAAAGTTTGTTTTGTCTGCCCCTAAAAATGTACTTCGTCTTGTTTTATGACGATTCCTAAAACATTTTATGTCAAGCATTGAGATTCCGTGAGCTGGACCGTTTTTAAAAAAGATATTTATTTTTAGTCTTTCAACGAATTTTGTACCTTAACTAAAGACAACGTATACAAAATTAGTTTCATATAAAAGGATTTCTCAAGGATACGGGAACGGTAAGGGAACGGTATGTAAAACATGTCAACGATTGTCCGGCTATATTCTTTTTTCTGTAAAAATTTAATTTTTTAGATTCTTTGTACGAATAGTTTTGTGATTCGAATTGAATCCTTATTAAATTTTTTTAAATAATTGTTTCAGATTTTTTTCAAATCAGCACTAGTTCGCGTTTTACAAAAAAATGCTATATGGTGGGAAAACTATGTTTCAATCATATCAATATCGGATCAAAAATTTTCTTTGCGCACGTGCATCATCTATGTATGGAAATATATTGAAATTTTACAAATTTAGCGCATTTTACTCAGTACTTTGGACCAAATTTTGAGAACAATTTTAAATTAATCCAATCTGCAAACATATGCGGTTTCTAGTTGATGTAAGGATGAAAATGTAGCTTATGAGAAATCCAATACGCTTTTTTAGCGGCATAACATTTTTGCGAATTAAAGAAATGTATCCAGTTTTTTTATATTTATATATATCGAGCTTAAATTGCTGCATTTTTAAGCAAAATTTTGTAAAATTTTGAAATTGCGAAAAAAAATTATGCCACCAAAAAAAACGATTGGTAAAATTTTTTTCTTTAAGCCGAATATTTATCTTTATGACAACTAGTCAGTAGTCTTGTAGACTGGATTAATTTTTTTTTGAAAATTTGGTTTCGGCAACCGCCGAAAATGCATTCAATTTGTAAAATTTTAAATTATTTACACACATAGAGGATGCACTTGGCTAAAGAACATTTTTAATACCGCAATTGAACTGATTAAAACATAATTTTAACACCATATCGAATTTTTTCTAAAACGCGAACTATTGCGAATTTCTAAAGAAAACTGAAACATGTATTTACTTAAATCAACTAAAATTAAAATTTGAAAATTTGACATTTATATCACAAAAATCTCCGTGCAAAAAACGTAAAAATTCTTTTTCTAACAGAATATCGCTGAAAAAAGGATATGTCCGGAAATACATTGGCATGTGTTATATACGGTTGGACGCGCCTTACTTAAAACCTTTCATATGATACTAATATTGTGTACATTGTCATTAGCTAAATTACAAAATTCTTTAAAAAACTAAGAAAACGACATTTTTTGAAAATGGGGCCAGCTTACGGGATCGCAATTAAATCTTGAGATTCATAAATATTGAGATCATAAAACCTCCCAAGGGACATTTTGAGGGTTGAACAAAAATCACGTTATTTTCTCTGCATACAAGGTGAGTTGTTCTACTATATAATCAAAGTGTCTTAACCATGTAATGTTTCATTTGTGCGTGTTTTTTGTACATATTTATTTATTTATGTATATGTAAGTACAAAAAAAGTAATATTTAAAGATTTTATGGATTTTTCTCATACAACCTTTTTTCTTGTTGATGACAATTACAATCATGTTGACAACATTAATGTATGAATGTACTAAAAAAACTGTAATATATGTATTAATGTAAATAATATGTAAAAAAAATACAACAAATACATATTAAAAACGAGGAAACATATATATACAGCAAAAGCTGACAGTAACCGACAATAAAACTTGCTAGAGAATTTACTGATAAACATTATTTTAAACTTAAATTAGATTGTTTTTTACAATTGTCTGCTATTAGAAGTTGTCCGCCTTTAGAAGATTTCGCTGTCCTTATAAACCGAGTTATAAATATTTTATACTTATAAAGATGATGACGATGTTGCTGACATCATCTGTATTGTCTGTGTGAGAAGTTTTAAAAAGAGTTTCATTTGGTTTTGGTTTGATAAGAATAATAACCTCATCAATCATACGGTGGCAATTTGTTGAAAAGTTTTTTTTTTCTTTTTTTCTGTTGAATTGCATAAGAAAAATCTTATCTTTATAGACTTTCAATAAAAAAACACATTTGATGTTTTTATTTTTAAAATGATATTAATTTTATGTGGATATTATATTAAATCTAAAGGAGGAATATTTGAGTAATTTAAAAAAAATTTCTCAACCTGTTGAAACTGATGCTATAAACACATAGACGACTGCAGCTACACGACTACAGCCTGTCAAAAATAAAATACACACGTTTATATGAAAACGATTATTTTGGCACCAACACAGCTACACGGATACCCGACTACTTTTGCCGCTGTAGTCAACTTAGGATAATTTCTATTTTTGTTGGCTACAAAACAAAAATAGTGTTGTCAATAAAACAAAATATGTAACAAATTAGTGCTTTAAAATATTTTATATTGTTAAACTCAAAAAACGTAGCAACATTAAATGCTATAATTGCATTAATATTCAAGAGGGGTTAGATACATTTATTTTTACGTTATAATAATGTATTATAAATAAGTAATTGTTTTTTTTAAGTCAACTTTATATACGTGTCTACAACTATGCATGTTGTTCTATTTTAATAAAGCAAAAAGAGATGTAATTGGCACTACTGAAAAAAATTCATTTGTATAAAACACAGCTGTTTACTATGTTGCTGTCGTTTCCAAAATAATAAGTAGCTGACCACACGGCGACGATTGCAGTTAACGGCATTTGTAGTCGTGTAGCTCTGTAGCCTGCTGTGGTCTATGTGTTTACAGCATGACTGTAGATGCTTTTTATATCTCAAGGTTTTTTGAATTGAGAGAAACGATGGACAGTGTTAGGTTGATTATCCTTAAAACTATGACATGCAAAGTTTCACACTGCAAAGTATTCACCCGAAGAATTGACGGCCATTTAAAAGTCGGAAAACTAAAGAAATGATTTGAAATTTAGAAAAATTTGTTGATTAATTGTATTTGTTTGCTCATAGTTTTTAACTTTCAAATTCCAACTAAAACAAAGTGGACTCACTGGACTTGGTAGATACATTTACTGAAAAGGTAATTTCTATATCTCTACACACAGAGAAAAATTCAGTCATTTGCTAATTGAAATTCTGTTACAGCGACTGAAATCGGTGGGTACAACTGATTATTGGTTTTCACAACAGAATGCAGTTAATGCAACACAATTTTAGTATCAAAACCAAATTGTTTAGAAATCACATTCAAATATAGTTGTACGAACTAAACTTACTGGCTGTAGTCACCAAAAAACTCTTCAATTCGGTTGGCACTTTCTTTCTCTGTGTGTAATAATCTTGTACTTCGAGCTCATATAATATGAATTAGTTCTCATGTAGTGAGTAAACTAGTTTGTATGAATGTTTGATGTTTGGCATGGGATGGTCACTTCCTTCAAAACGTGTTCTGATGATGGGAACCTAGAAAATTCCCGAAAAAGATCTATCAACACATTTCTGTAAGGGTCAAATAATAAATTTGAAAACAAAAAACTCTATTAATTATTTGTTAGGACAATATCCTAATAAAGAAATATAGAGTATGACCTCGAACTTGAATAATTTAATTTTCATTACCAATTATAATTTTTTTTTCAAAATAATTTTCAAAATAAATATATATTTATAGTAATTAAATATATGGGTAATTTTCAAAATCCTTTCATTTTATGAAAAAAAAAAAAATCAAATTTTTTTTGATGGCACATTAATGACACTTTGTGCACTTGAAGCAGTAGGCATAATAAACTTAAAACCGCTCGCGTGCATCAATTTGGACAAGGGCCGCGAAAGTTATAGCGGTTTAAAGATGCAAATTAAAAAAAATTTTCAAAATTACAATTGCTTGTAAATTTCAAAAGTTGTTGGCGGTATGTATTGAAATCATTACCATCTTTAAAACTGCGTTTAAATTTTTGATTTATCTCTTCAGCGTAAAGAGATATAGGGATCCAAAGTTTTTTTTGATGCCTAAATTACATTATTTTTAAAAATAACATAGTAAATTATAATTGAAAAAAATTTCAAAAATATGCGTCACATTTTGCCAACAATGCTAAAGTTTTCGCAGTTTTTTTTAAGGTAATATCTTAATTGGTTTAGAAAATATAGGGGTTTGAATATAATATTTTTTATAATTTTTATAAACAATTTTAGTATGAAAGAGATAAAATTATTTTTTTTTTGTGACAGCACATCAATGATGTTTTGTACAATTGAAATACTAAACATAAGAATTTTAAATCCGTTAGCGTGGATCAATTTGAGCAAGGGCCGCGAAAGTTATAGCGGTTTTTAAAATTTTTTGGGGTCATTTTTAAACGAGAATTTTAATTATTTTCAAGAATGTGGTATGCTGGAATGGAACAAGCTGGAAAAAAAATAAAGTATACCTTTAAATTTTTTTTTTTTATATTTATTTTTTAAATTTATTTTGGATTAAAATTTATAAAAAAAAATTTATAAAGATTTTAGTATAAACTAGCATAAATTAAATTATTTATATTATTAAAGTTTAAGCGACTATAACAATACATAATTACAAAAAAACGAGTAGGTATTTATTTATTTTTGTTTGTTTTCTTTTCTTTTCCAACAACTGAATATTTGTTTGGAGTTAAGCCATAATGAATACAAGGTGGATTTTTAGTGCACTGTGGACAACTTAAGTAATTAAGATACAGCGATCCTTTCTCTTTGTTTGTCCAAATAATCTGGTGGACTTTCTTTGTATTTGGAGCTTGTTGAGAATTTTTTATAAGCAGCTTATCGATGTTTTGCATGTCGTTTTCATTAATTACAGACATATTTATTTTTGAGCTATTAGCAGAAATAATATTAACCATATCTTGAGCAGATGTTACGTCTTTTCCAAAAGACACTGCTCTATCACAAAGACCCTTCACGGAACCACCAACGCCATCAGCAACACTTTTACCATGGCCAGATGTTGTGAAATTCCACGAAGCAAAATTTAACTTAAGAAGCTGACAATGATATTCAAAAAGGAAGAAATTGTTTTGTTTTTGTATTGAGTCGATGGGCCATCACTTTGAAAATGAAGAGTCTTTAAATGTGGAACATGTCTTTTAAGAAGTTTTAAAATAGGACCCAAATGGGCCCATATAGCAGCAGCGTCATGACGCAAACATTCTGACGCTGTGCAAAATGAAATACATTTTATTGTGTTCGATATTTTGTCTTTATAAAAAAAAGCTCCCGTATGAAGAGAAACTTGTTTTTTGGAAGCTCCAAAATGAGCACTTTGAATTTCAGTTGCGCATTTGCAATAGTAGTTTTCTGAAAAATCTATAACTAATAATGCTTCATTGCAATCCAAATTAATTTTAATGTTATCAATAGACTTATATTGATGGCCAGTATCATATACGTGTTTTAAATAAACTGCAGTTCTCGAGTTCAACTCCTCAACCAATTCTTTTACGTTACATTCGATTATATGCTTAGATGTAATTTTTACGTGGTAGTTTACATTTTTTGCTCCAATTCTATCTACCGTTTTTTGGCTCCATTGATAATAAAAGGTTGACATAGAATAATTATCTGGCAAAGGTATACGTTTATCCTTACAAATCTGACAATCACCGTACATACAATCTTTTGAGCTTGAATTACAAGTTACGGAATTTGTAAAGGCAGTTGTGCTAGCTGAACTAAAAATCTTTAATCTAGATAGTTTCTGTATCATGAAATTAAAATTAGCGTGTTGTTTGCATAAGCAAGTGTCGCGTGCTGTCATTTTTTTAGAAATAATATAAAATGGTTTAAATCTGAAAAATGTTGTTAATGAAATTTTCGACCTAGTTTCACTACGAAACTTTTTGTATAAATTTGTAACTGTATCTTGCAAATACCTCTTACGCATGGTCTTTCCAAATTTTTTAATAAAGTCACGTTTTCCCGGGGCAAGTGAAGAATTTTCATCCTTTTCCAGAAACTCTTTTATTACATTTTTAATTGTTTTTGGTTTGTTTGATCTACTTACTTTTAGATTAGTACTGTTTAAGTGCTTCTTTTGCAAATATGGACTGACTAAATTTGATACACGTTGTGAGAGTTTATGCTTTTTTATGATTCTTCCAGACACAACTTTAGAAAATATAGCTTTTTCTTTCTGCTGGCCAACTTTCTTAAGATTTTCCGTTAATTGACTTTCCAATACTTCGCAAAACATAAGCCGTTTGCGGACTGCCTCATGGCCTTGTCGCATTGTGTTTTTTACTTTTTTTTCTGGAGTTGTTTCCTCTGCTTTTATCGCTCTGTAATATTTTTGCTTCCAAAACCGAACTTCCTTTTTCTTTTCTTCCATGGCCACTTCAAGGTTTTTAACTTTTCTACGTAAAGCTTGTTCTCTTTTTCGAGCGGATTTAAGTTGTTTTTCCATTGACATAAACGAATTCAAATCCTTTTCCTTACAGTCATCACTAATATTTAATATACAAGTATTACATTCTAAAGTTTGTTGATCATCCTCTTCGTTATTGGAGTCATCAAAATCGATAGTGTTACTTATTTCTGGCTGTTCCTTTTCATTTTCAATGTTATTTCTGACATCAGTACCGCTGTGCTCATCCAAAAGGCTTTCATGAAGTTGGCTTTCTTCGCATTCAAAATCACTAGCTCCTAATACTTTTTTGATTAAAAGTTCCTCAACATTTTCATTTGTAACATCTACAAATTGATGTTTTTGTTGCAGTCTTTTCAATTTTGTTGGTTTATCCCGAACTATCACTTTGTCTGACTTAACACGTTTACTTTTACGTAAATTTCGTTTAATTTCATTTTTTTTCTTTTGACGTTCGGATGCAATTTTTCGCTTTTCCCGCAGTTTTATAGCTTTATTAGATACCATATTCCTGATTAAAAGTTGAAACGTTTATAAACTTTTTAAAATTATTTAGTGAACTGTCAAAAATGATTTCTTTAAACAAAGAACAAGGGTTACATGTCATAATGTTTTCTATGCACAGGTGATTAAAATTTGAGTCTATTTACCATAATTAATAATTCCGTTTAAAATTGAAAAAAAAAAAAACAAATTAAGTAATGTAAATGGATCCAAAAATTGTTTAATGGCTTGATTATATAATGTTTATAAAAATAACAAAGTACATACAAATTCGATAAAATTTTAAAAATATCCATCACATTTTGAGAACAATACAGAATATTTTTAATTTTTTCTATTGCTTTAGAAATAATGGTGGTTTAATATCATATTGTAAATATTTTGTATGAAAATATTTAATACTTGTGATGAAAAAGTTACATTGTTTTAACGGCACATCAATGAAGCGTTGTACACGTGATATACTCAACATAAGAAACTGAAATCTGTTCACGTGCATCATTTTAATCAAGGGCCGCAAAAGTTATAGCAGTTTAAAATTTTTTATGAGTAATTTTTAAACTAGAATTAGAATCATTTCCACGAAGTGGTATCGTTTTATGACTTAATTCGCTAAAAACCAAATGCAAAACTTCGTTTTAATCTTTAAGTGGATTTATTAACTGGTCAACTTAGTGTTCCATGTCCTTTTGAAATATTATTTTTTTTTTTAAGAAAATCGCGATTTTCGCGAAATCTATAGCAGATAAACAATTTTTGATGGCATAACTAAAATAAGCACGACCAAATTGATAGAATGTGACATAAAGAACACTTATTTGTTTTACTAATTATTTATTCTATTAAGTGATGCTGAATAAGATCAATAAAATATTGAAAGATCCATATACGCCTTATTCCTCAAAATTTTTTTGCGGCCTCTTGGTTGTTGGTAACACTATTAAAGCTATTAAGATTTCTCTATTTACTTCAGCATTGTCATCAACGGTTTGAGTGTGCCCAGGCAAAAACTCTTAAATTAAGATTATCGCGTAATTCACTTACGATGACATTTGATCAAAATTTTTGCACACTAAATTGTTTAATAGTTATCGACACAAATATTTATGGATAAAAACGGTAACGTTAATGCTTTATTCCGCTAAAAACAAATTAATTAAAAAATCAGTTTTTGCACAATTTATGGAAAAATGCGAAAAACACAAAACTGCAACATTTCAGAGCGGCCTTTTGCACATATGTGTAAAATGGTATAATATTACGATCACACCATATTCGGACCATCTGACACTAAAACTATGAATGTGCCTCGCGAAAATAACAGTTTTTTAAAAAAATCACGTTTTTTTTTTCATGTTTGTGGAACCCTAACTCTGGTTGTGTTAATGGCACATTATCGCGACATGCACCAAACTTTAGTTGTCTTTTATAAACACTTTCTTAACATACGATACGTAAAGGGCCGCGCATTTGCTGGCCAATCATTTCAAAAAAAGTAAATATCGAAAAAATTTGGTTTCAAAATATTACCACCATATAACTTTTTACATATTGGTGGCACACCTTCCTTACATATAGTGTAAATTACTTCAAGTGTAGTGAGTTTATATTCCATGATTTAGACTTCTACGTCATAAGCTGCAAATAATATACCCTTTAGACTGACAAATTTTGACGCTGACTCAAACGATTTTTTAAGAAATTTTAACTTTGAGCGTACATAACTACGAGCCTGTTGCCTCAAATGTTCTGAAAATTTGCCAAAAGAATGTTTTTTTAATCGTTAACAAAAACCCGTAAACCGCTATGCTCTAAGTTAAAAAATACAAAAGTTATTGCAAAATTAAGTCAGTTTCATCAATATGAAAAAATTTTGAAAATTACCCATATACCAACAAACACATTTTTTTTATTGAAAAATTTAAAGGACACAATGGATATGCCAGACTGTCGCAGTTTCGTCCTCTAAAAGAACTCGTCAGTGGTTAATTTATGTATAAATTTAACCAAGTATTTTATATTGTTAAATTGCTCTATATGAAAAACTTTTTACTTTGTGTTGTAGTGAGTTTTTAAACCAACAGCCATACCAACAGGCTATGACTCTTAACTAGTTAAGCCGCGGTCGACATAGCGATGAATGTGCCTAAGTGAAGTTGTGTCAATCACAGCATTCACAATGTATTGTTTTAATTAGAAGAGACAGAGTTAACTAATACCTATTGAAATTTTTTTTTCAACTAGAATGCTACCTCTTTTTAATGCTGTTGTTAGCTCTTTTTCGCAAGTAGTTATCACATTATGATGCGCTTTATTCTTATTCATTAGTGGGTATATTATATTTTATACCATCTATAGCATTATGGTGATTTTTGTTAAGTTCAGGTAATATAGCTGCTCCTCATATGTTAAATTTATTATGAGAGATTTCATTATTTAATGAAATTATTAGATGATCATGAGTTTCTATATTAATGCCGCTGAGCAAATTTATAAATTTTTGCTGGGGTAAAGTGTTTGCAGCCGTCATACAATTAATTTTATTAAAATTAATTACTGAAAAATTTTTTTAGTTAGATTTTTACATGAAGAAGAAGAAAATATTTTTTAAAATTTTTATCAGATTTTTTCGATTTTTTCGATTTTTAGAGATTTTTCGATTTTGGTAATTTTATAATTTTTGAATATTATTGTAAATTTTGTCGATTTTTTTTAATTTTGGTGCTTGTTTTTCGATTTTAGCAGTAATTTAGTTTTGGCGATTTTTTTTTCAAATTTAAGCTTTGTTTTAATCTTAATTGAAGCTAAATCAATTAAATAGTTACAAATATTTTAATTGATACTATAAGTTTCTTAATAGGACCGAATTCAATTAGATGTTTAATTGAATTAAAAAATATTTTTAATAAAATTCAATTTTAGTTTTTTCTGTGTGCTTACACATCGGTTAACAACATACATAACAATTTATTCATGTCATAAAAATAACATTTTTTTTTTAAATATTTTGACTCAAAGTGTTGAACATTTTTGAAATTCCTCATTTATGTTGTGTTTAAATCGTTCCTCATGTTGTGTTTAAATCGTTACAAGATTACAAAAAAATATCGAGAAAAAACCGAAAATATCAAATGGATAAATAACATTTACGAAATTGATCATATTTAGCTTTGCCAAGTCTTTTACTATCCGCTCTCATAAAGACTAAATCTTTTTTGACATTGCTTCTCTGACATTTTTAATTTGATAAATATACTAAAGTACGTTTTATTTACATATCTTTTGAATGACGAACTAATATTCACAAACAAAATGCAAGTTATTTAAATTATACCAATTTGGGTGAAAGTATTCAATTTGACGATTTCATATTGTGTTAGTAGAATAATTTGCAAATGCGTATTTTTTTACTTAATTTTTTTTTTTTTTTTTTTTTTTATAATTTAACCAATACTCAGGGGATGCCCCCTACTCATGCAGTGCATTGTATTGATCAGGAAAATGAGGTATGGGAAGGAGGAAAGAGGGAGTAGTGTTTGTGGATATTTGATTTAAATTTTTCTAAATTGTAAGTAACAGGGAAGACTTCTGCGGGAAGTTTGTTCCACATACGAATCGTTCGACTAAAAAACGAATTTTCTCTTTAATGCGTTGTGCGAAACACAGGACAATCAACTACAAATGGATGTGCTCTACTAGATAAGCGAGTATTACGAATAAAAACCCGGGCTCGTGGAATAAGTTCACTTATCTCAGATGAGCATCTCCCATGGTAATATCGATAGAAAAGTTTCACACAACCCACATTCCGACGATGCTCAATGAATCAATAGAGTTGGATACACTACTGTCATTGATAAGCTTCACCGCCCTCCCCTGAACACGGTACAGAAGCTTCAGAATAGACAGTGGAGCCCCTGCCCATATATGAGAGTTGTATTCCATTTTTGGCCGGATATAGCTGGTATAAATAGTAAGGAGATCGGATGGAGTGAAGTAAGTCTTGCACCGTTTTAGAAAACCGAGACACTTGAATGCCTCTTTCGACACTTGAAATACGTGCTTATTCCAACGGACATCACATTGTATTCTCATGCCCAGAACATCAAGAGTATCCGATTCCTCAATACCTATACCATCCATAGTTACAGATGACAATGTCAATTCCACATCCCGTCTGTGGGTTAACATACAACATTGGGTCTTGCGTGCATTAAAATCGACCTTATTCGCGCGACCCCACTCGGAGATTGTAGAAAGGTCTTGATTGAGTGTGTCATTCATGTTCTGCCGCATGCCCTCTATCTCCAAAGAGCCTGGCCTGTGATCGAATGAAAATGAATGACAAATGTTGCTGTCATCTGCAAAAGAGTAGATAGGGTTGATGGTCTGACCAAGAAGGTCATTAATAAAAATAAGAAAAAGGGTAGGAGAAAGAACAGAACCTTGCGGTACCCCTGAATTTAGCTGAAACTCGTTTGATGAGACCCCATCTAAAACAACACGTATAGTGCGGTCTCTGAGAAAACTCGTTATAAATCGAGAGAAGACATTACCGACACCAAAAGCAACTAGCTTAGTCACGAGTGCCCCGTGCCACACACGATCGAGACAAGTTAGAGAATACATAAAAAATATCAAAACAAGCCATAGAAAACATGATTTGAAGGAGTCAATGTAGCATTAGTACTTTTAATTTATACCTCTAAAAAGCTATAACTCACATTATCGTCTTTTATTTCATCAGATAAATATTCCTGGATCTTTGTTTAACAAAATTCCCCTAAAATTAAATTCTTAGAATTCCGTATCTTTTTAGTTTTGTTATTTCTTGTTTTTTTATAATCTCTTATCAGTGCAGTACACACTTGGGAATTTTCTATTAGCATTGAAATTTAATTGACATTATTTGCTTTCAATGCCAAAAAATTTCTTTACCATTCAAATGCCAATGAATTTTTATTTTAATTGGCATTGTAATGAAATGGCATCAGTACCTAAAAACTCAATTACAATTGACGAAAAATTAATTGTTTATAAAATGTGTTTTGTTTTCGATAAAAAGATAAAAAATTTAAATTTAAGTCCAAATTTTAAATTTTCAAGTTTTATCACTTATACACGATTCAGTCTCGGTTGATAACTGATTACTCATGATGGATCAGCTGTTTATTATATATACTTGAAAAAAATACGGAATATTTATAAAAATAAGTACGCAAATATAAGATTTTTCTCTAAATTTGCAACAAAATTTGTTTGTAGACAATTGTTACAAACAATTTAAACAATCAACTGCAATTGCCTGTTAAAAGCAGTGGCACTGATCAATGCCAATTGGAACAAGATTTCGTTTCTATGTTTTTGTGGGAAATTATATATAAATAAAAAATGGCGTGTTTTTAAACGTTATAAAAAATATATATTGGGTTTTATTTAATCTTTTTGGGTGTAAGTTTAAGATTATTGTTTATAAACTTAAATTTAAATAAATTTTAGTTTTAATTATTTTTATAATTAATTTAATAGTTTTTTAATTAAAATTTAGGGTTAAGTATTTTTACTTCAGCAACTAACTTTTAATTATTAATTTTTATAACAATTGAATAATTCAATTTTTAACTCTAGGTTTAAGTTTGAATTTTAGGGTTTAATTTTAGATTTAATTTTTTTTTTTTTGTTGCTTTCACTATTGAATAATTCACATCCGACTTTAATATAGCGGGATGATTGCTTTTACGCTGGTTAAAGGTTGTAAATTTATGACGATATTTTGATGACAACTCAGTTGATTGCAGTTTTTATGACATGCTGGTAAAACGTCATTAGGTGGGAAGGGCTAGTGTTGGCACCTTTGTTAAAATTCGTTGGTACCTTTTGTTCCCGAAGTGAACAACGTCAATCAGTGCCAATTAAATCGTCAATTAATTGTTCCCTTCAATGAATTAGTCCCAAGTATGTCGTAGTATTTGTTTTCTATTAAAAGTTAAAATTCAAAAATTATAGTAACTTTTGTTTTCTTTGTTCATTTTTTTTTTTCTAGAAAATAGCAAAGTAAAATACCTTGACGGCGCTAATTATTCCTATACTTCTTGAAATTATGTAATAAAACGAAAATTTTCTTAAATAAATTTTGTACTTACTTTGCATAACATTTGCATTATTTAATGTCATTAAAAAACTCTTAATTACAAATTATTTATTTCGTTCATTAAAAGTTGTTCATTTATTTTTCACTAAATCTTCCTTTAAGAATAAATATTAAAAAGAAAAAAAAAAACACTGCAAATGATAAAAGTGTGAGACAGAAAAACTTTGTAATAAAATACCACCAATTACTCATTATTTTACTATGGTCTCGTTTATAACAATGGAAGCGAAAGCACTAAAAACTTGACTGACTTACTGACTGAATACAGTTAAAAAAAAAAAAAAAAAATAACAAAAAAAATATGCACTTTGGTTTTGGTAACACTTGACAAATCGTAAGAACTTCTAGCAATAACAACATAAAAACGCCGAAGCCGTTAAAAGTGAATTTCTTGAAAAAGTATTTAGGAATCATGAAAAATGTATAAGAAAAAGAGGACAATTTAGTTGTCATATTTAACAATCAACAGATTTTAAAATGATTTTTCTTAACAGACACTCATAAATCTGTAGAATATAAAAAAATAATGAAAAATTTCTAAATAAAGGAATATATATTTAAATGTTGAAATGGTTCTTTAAAGGAAAATGGGTGGTTTTAAAAATATAAAATATGACAATGACTTTAAGGAAAAATAATTCATAATAATTAAGATTTTTTATTACGCTGTGAAACCTCAAATACTTCTTTAATTAATAATAAAGTCAAAGAATTAAACAACACTTGAATACAATATACACCTATCCCTTAATTTCCACGATACTTTTTTACACGATTTTTTATATTTCTCGTGTAAATCGAGAGATATCAAAATTACATCGATTTACATGATTTTTATAGTAAACACAAAAAAAATCGAAAATTTTTCTTCTCATAGTAAAAAGTTTCTGGTCAGAAGTAAATATACATTAAGGTTATACACACAGAAAACAGTTTTGAAGTTGCAACCAATTTTTTTTGCCAAGCGAATTTTTGTGGTTTCACGTACTATCACTATTATTAAATTTTAATTGTAACAACAGACATTTATTTACAAATTTAAAATTCATTAAATTCCATTTATCAGGCCTCTGGCCTAAGCCCAATTTATATATATTTTTTAAATTGCATTCTTGAGTATTTTCTAGTTTCAAAATAAATAGATTTGAAAGTACAACAGAAATTCGGTTGCTGATCTCAATGTTTTATTAGAGTTACCAAATCTATAAAAAATAAAATATTATTTTAAAATTATTTTATTAAAAAAATTCTTATTCCGCTAACTGGAGTCGAACCGGAGACCTTCTGCTTGTCACGCAAGTACTTTAGCTCTAGCCTAGACTCTCTTTGAATTTGTATTTTCAAATTGCTATCTTAACCCATTAACGCCCAAATGAAAACCACGAACAATTTTAATAATTCAATTTTTAATATCAGTATTTAAACAGTTTTCTTAAAATAATATAAAAGAAAAAAAGAAAACATATTCAAAGTTGTGTTTTTAGAGGTGTTATAAGTTTAGTACAATGGGCGCTTAGGAGCGGTATATTGCAAAACATCCTCTTTCCAAACATAGCGTTTTCAGGCACTTATCACATGACGTTTTAACTCGATATGAGCACATAACACATCTAAGTTGGTTTGGTATTTTTTGGGGGTTGTGACCATTATTTTTTCTGTCTACTCCGTCAATTCCAGAGGACGTTTGCCTAGCTTTATTGTCCTTCTTGTTGCTCAGATACGTGCGTGCTATATCCCTGCGAAACCATAACTGATCAACACGATCATCAGGGTTTGCAATGCAGTATAATCTCCATGCATTTGAAATAGTCATGTCCACTAAGTAAGGTAAACAATACCCACCACCACTTCTTTCCTTTCACCGCAATTCGGTACACACCTATAGACTGGTCCATTTGATCTACCCCTCCCATGCCTTTATTATAACTTTGGAAAACGTGAGGTACGTCTACAATCAACTTTTTGTTTCTTCATAGAACACCATCTTTTAACTTTCCCTATAGGCTCTAAAGTATCGAAATTTGGTCCAATCGTGCACACATTATTGTCTTTCCATCTAACCATAAGAATTTCGTTTATCTTATCAAATCTGTGGTCGTATTCAGCCCTGGGCTTTTTACGCTTATCCTTCGATGAAATCCATGGACACGGTTTAGTTCTATTTTCACGCAAGGTTCTTCAGGTCTACAAGCAGATCGTAATTCGTAAAAAAATTATCAAAGTAAACTGCATGTTCCTCTGGTTTTGTTGGTGCTTTTGTTAACAAATTCTTCACAACGCAAGAGCCAAGAGGATCAGTGGTAGCCTCGGAAGTTTTTTCCTCAATATATGTCAAATGTATAACAATAACCATCGAAGCTGGCCAACTCCCAATTACGATATCCGTACCACACAGGTTTACCCATTATAAATTGTTTGGCTGAATGGTGGCCAAAGTACTTAACCATTGATTCGTCTATCGATAAATTTTCATATTACATTCCGAATTGACAAAATTTTCTTTGTAAACCTCACAAAGTGGGCGCATTTTAATCATCTTATCAGTAGATGTAATAGCCAAAGCGTTATCTGCAAAATGTAGGTTTCTTTTAATTTCCAAGAATCTATTTCTTGACATGGCACACCTACGTCGTCATCTAATGGCACACCTAGGTCGTCATCTAAGCTCCAATATGATATTTCACTAGGTAATTTGTGATATCCGGTAAGTATAAGTATTCCCAAGAATTTACGGAGTTCATCTTTGGTAAAAACGCTATCGTGCCTATTGTGTTGTCCTGCATATATTGTACTTTGCTTTGCGATAAGCTCTTGCACTTCATCGTCAAAAAGATGCTCAAAGACTTTCACTGGGGTCATATCATGTAAGATTTCCGAAACATTAGCACGTCGTTCTTCAATATATTTTTGATCTGGAGTAGATGGCAAAACTGAATAAAGCGGGGGAACATATTCTCCAAGTTGGTGACGCAGCACTACTTCCAATTCTTTTTCTCTTTGACACATTCCGTGAAGTAGATGACGCGAATGTTTTGAGGGGTTCGTCGTCATCGCTACTTCATTGATATCCAAAGGTAGTGAATTGTCTGTGAGTACTAACTTTTATACTACCGGGAACAAAAAACAAGTAAAAACTTCAACTCGAAAGCACAGTACAAAAAAAATGTCTTTACTTTGCTAATTTAATTTACCTCAAGCGCCCAATGTACTAAACTTAGTACAGCAGCTTTTTATATATAACAGCAGGAGCAACTCTATACGAATTAAACTGTTTTATGTAGTTTTTATTAGAATGTGATATAATCGAGCAAATATAATGCTTGTTAACGCTTTTCAAAGTCAAATCATGTACAATAAACTAAATAAGCACTCACTCGCAAACATGAAATAAATCCATAGCACAAAACGGGGATTACCCTCATTCTAGTTTATAACTATGATTTATTATGGATACATGGTTATTGTATGAACTCTTATTGACATGTAAAAAGCGTTGCCAGAGTGAAAAACTGCATTAGATAATTTTTATTTCAAATTGAAGTAGTGTACTATTTATAGTACGGCGGTTGTTAATGGGTTAAATAAATATTTTTCTTTAAAGTTTAAGTATGAATGTCTAAAAATAGGTTTGTACAATATGTACGAAAGAAATTGGGTTCCTAATCTTATGGTGTTTTCTTTTCTGGAAAAAAGTGTTGCCTTCTTAATTTCAAATTTTGCCCTCGCCCCATTAAAATGAAGCATTTTTGCAATCAGAATAGAACACAATTTCATCACATATTACATTTATTTAAACATATCTGTTTTTTAGTGTTGTTAAGGTTCGGGTTCGAATCCCAGCAAACTTTAAAAAAAATTTAATGTTTTTTTAATAATTAATTTTTGGTTTTTTTAATTATTTAAAAAATTGGATTTAGCTCCATACATTTTTTTCAATTAAATTTTTTTATAATTTTGTTTTTAAGGGAATTTCAGATTAAAAAAATTATTAAATACTTACAAAAAGAAGGAATTAAAAAAATTTCAAAAAAAAATTAAAAAAAATTGTAAATTAAATTTAACAAAAAAAAAAAAAAAATATATAAAAATGAGATACCAATATGGGTTCGAACTCGGGATCTTCTGTGTCAGAAGCCAGCACACTACCACTCTGCTACCCAGGTGAAAGTTTTCTCGCCAAAAACTTTGCAATATATACACATGATATTGATAAACCAAAAAAACAGGGCAACATAAATTTTTTGAGGGCAAAAAATGTTGCATTTTTTGCCTTTTTTAAGGCAACATTTTCAGAAAGAAACACAGCACCCTCTCAGAGTGTTTACCTTATTTTAGTAAAGAACACAAAAAGGTAATTTGACGGCAAAGTGCAAAAAAATGTGACATTTTTGCCAGAAAAGAAAACGCCATTAATGTTAATTAAAAAACTTTACATTATTTTAAAATTGGTAACGAAAACTAATATTTTAAACAGACTGATTGTTTTTTCGCAGAAGATTTTTACTGCAATATTTTATTCAAGAGATCAAATCTCCGAAAAGTGGTTGGTTAGTATTAAAGTTTTGAATGATGTGACTGTGTTTTGGTTAATTTTATATATTTTCTGTTTACAGTATAGTTTAATTAATCTAATGATGAATTTTAAGTACTTACAATTAAAATGATTGAATAATGATTCAATTTTGTTGGTTACAATGTAATAATGGTAATAAATATAGAACTTCTAAACTACTGATCCGATCGATACGAATCAAATTGTAAAGAGTTGTTAATCTTTTGTGATCTTGTAATTGGGTCACCCTATTTTATTACAGGATGTACTTACACGTTGTCAAAGTTGACTACCATGTGTATAAAATATCTTTTAACTTTTTAGCCTGGAGTAATGAACGTTATAAAATAAAGAAAATACGTACTTATGGTATGTTATATTATCTCCTCTACTTTAAAAGCTATTTAAATTTAAAAAAAAAATATATTGTTTTTTTTTTTTTCTATGAGTTTCTTTGGTCTATCTACGAAAAAAGCTTTATTATTTAATCGCTTTTAAGACCAAAAAATTATCCATGTTAATAATACTTCAAAATAAAACTAATAGTAAACTTTTTTAATTGGCTTTAATAGGTTAGTCGTGAAAAATCCTTTAAAGTTCAATATTTAAAAAATGTAAGAAAACTTTTAATTTTTGACCAAAAAAGTATTTATATTTCTTTACAATATTCTTGGAACTTTGTTAAAAAACCAATACAAATTTTAATATTTTCTGAAGATTTAGCATTGAAAGAAGTTTTAAATGGCATTGATTGAAAATGAAAAACTTTTTCCAAAAAAGTATTTTTAGAGTCTGTTAAAAAAAAAAAATTGCATGCAGATTTCCGTCTTTTATTTATTTCGGATTATGAAAAAAGAAGGCTCCTATATATTTGCTATGAATATCTTGTATTAGGGCTTATAATTTAAGTCTGGACGGAAGATTTTGGTACAAGCTATACATTTTAAAAATAACATTTTTAAAAAGCATATTTTTATTCGTTCTTTAATTGATTTTAATCTTTTTTTATTATGTATACAATATTTATGACTATAATTTTGAAAAAATCGTTCATATAACATTTACTGGAATTCAGATAGTAAAACCTTAACTCAAACAAAAAAAGCTGTTTTAATTTATTTTTGTTTTTGTCTTTACAAAATTGTTCAAGCTTTTTTTAGATTTAAATCTTTTTATAATTTACGTTAAAAAAAACAAACTTATTGTCTTAGCTGCCGGTATAAAATATTTATATAGTGTACGTAAGGACAGGTACAAAAATTAACGCAAATATTGCATGTCGAACTAAAATTTTAATATTTTACTACTTTGTATATGGAAATTTATTAAAATTTCAATTTCAATTTTCATTAAATATTGTCTTACTAGATATAAAAAAAAATTACGTGCTATGAATTTGAGAAAAATCGGAAAGCTTAAGACCTTGGTAAAATGCGACCAAAGTCTCCAAATTTAAATTTTTTTTTTTTAAATACTCTTAACAAAAATATGTTGTGTGACACATCAGTTTTAACTAATTTTTTTATATCCCACTCATTAAAAAACTATTAAAATTTGTATTGAGTTTTTAACAGAGCTCCTAGAAAATTGTAAAGAACCATAAATGCTTTTTTTGGCCGCCAAAAATTTTTTTTTCATAAATTTATTAAACTTTGAGCTTTAAGGATTTTTCACGGCTAAACTATTAGAGCTAATTTACAAGAGTAAGCTATTTCTTATATCATAAAGTACACTCAGGCAACTTCTGCTCTGAAAATATGTAATTGTTTAGGTTGTAATTCAGTTTCTTTATTTTTTTATGTAAATGTCAGTAATTAAATTTTTTACTAACCTTGTAGTTCATTAAAAAACCACATCAAATTACTTTTTTTTTTTTTTTGATTTTTCATTCATTTTTAAAGTAGTTTTATATTATTTAAAGAAAAAAAAAATGTTTGTTTATTTTTTACTAACATGTGGTTAGTTTTTACTACAATTGTTATTCATTTTGTTAACATTAAAAACGAATGATAAGGTTATTTGAATTTAATGAAATCCTTTCGTTGCTTGAAATTTCATTTGTTTTTAACTACATTTGCAGTGCTTTTTACGTACATAGTATTCTAAGTGTATTAGTAACACGGAAAATTTTTTGTTTTTAAATCGCTTAAGTAATAAATTTTTTTTTGGTAGATAAACCAAAAAAAACTCGTGGCAAAAAGAAAAACAATTACAAAAGTTACACCCCTCCAAAAATTTTTATGCACGAGGTAGTTCAATTTACAACCTTTAAGTACACCCTCTAGTAAAACAGGGTGATCCAATCACAATATTTCAAAAGACTAACAAAGCTTTTACAACTACCAATTTGATTCGTACCGATTGGATTAGTAGTTTACAAATTCTACACACAGAGAAAAATTTAGCTTTTGCCAACTGAAATTTGGTTACAACGACTCAAATTCGGTTATTAAGAACTTTATCGTTTGGTACAACTAACCATTAGCTTTCGCAACGGAGTTCGGTTAATTCAACTAAATTTTAGTTCCAATACCCAAAATATTTAGAAATCTAATGAAAATATCGTTGTACTAACTGAATTTATAAGTTGTTACCATTTAAATACACTTTCAATTCGGTTGGCATGTTCTTTCTCCGTGTGTATATTTATTACCATTATTTTTTTTTTTTCAAATACCCAACCGTGCCACGTGTTAAGCAATTCTATATTAATAATAATATCCCGTGTAAAGTGCTTTTCTAAAAATGCATTTAAATTTGCATTAGTGGAACTACTTTACTGCACAACTTAATTTAAATTATTTTTCCAATAATGTGCTCGTTGTTTTGCGAATTTAAGTGCCCATATAGCGAAACAACGCTACATTTTTTTTAAATCCATGAATCACGTTCAATCTTAAAACGTGTGTGTCCTTTAAGATAGATAGGCATCGTTATAGTTTAAACGGTTTAAAATGTTAGCGAAATATTTTTTTTTTTTTTATTTTATTAATTAATAATAATATAATTATAAATTATATACTATTACCCTAACCGAGCACTATCTACAATGGTTTTTCGGCGCTTTGTAGTGAATCGAACCCACGACCCCCGAACTGATAAGCCAGCTCGCTACCAACTAGCTCGCTAGCACTAGCGAAATATTATTTTTTAGTTTAATTGAATAAACAAATTTTATCAAACTTCAAAAAGGTTTATGCAGTAGTTTTTAAAGTTTGCGTAATTAAAACATCCATATCTCGACAAAAAAAAATTTTTAAATGTTACCATTTTGTCAATTTGTTTAAATTTTGGATTTTTTTTTTTTTCAATTTGTCAATTTTTTTTTTTTTTTTTTTTTATTTTAGCGCTTTTTGTTTAATAATTTTTTTTCTTTAATTTTGACTTTTTTTAAGTTTTTTGACGATTATTGTAATTTTAAACGATTTTTTTTTACATTTTTTAAATTTTGGCTATTTTTTTCAAATATTGCTTTTTCAATTCTAAAGTTATAAACCAATGTTAACACACTACCCCAAACACCAATATTTATAAAAATTTTGAAGCAAGATTAGAAAAAGTTCACGAGGCAAAATTTTTCTCATTGTTTTGCAAAATACTTTGAGCTTACAATCAAATTAAAAAGTTTTATAGAAATATTAAAGCCCCAATTACTCGAGCGGACTTGAAACGTAACTCGTTTATGAAACGTTATATAAGTTAAAAGAAAATAGAAGATAATGATGTTGTTTTGTCTCTATCTAACTCATCAAAACGGAAATCCGAAAAAATATATTTTCAACAGAATTTACTTTCCGCAAATCCGACACCATTTGGTTAGTATTTAAAAAAGAGACAACATATGTGATGTTGATACTATTTTTACAGTTTATACGGAGTGACATTCCGTTTACAAAACGTATCAGCTCGAGTAATGAAGCGTAAAGGCTTTATATTCAAACTTACGGTTTTGTTCTAATTTTTAGTACCAAATCATTTTCTATTAAATTAGGTGATCCAATCACAATACTACAAAATTTTTTACTAATTTTCTTCGTTGATTTTGACATAATATTTTGCTTATTTTTTAAACCCGAATTGCTAACAATTAGGAAACATTTTTACTAGTTTTGTTAAAGATTGACATTCTTTAAATCTAAAATAATAAAAATAATCAAAAATTTACTAATATTTTACTAAATTTTTTTAATCAACAGATATGCTAGTTGATTAAAAAACTTAGAGATTTTTTTAATATTTTTAAACTTATAAAAACTCACAGACAATTTTTAATAAAAATTTTTTCTTTCGCTTTATTACAGATCTCAACAAACATAACTTTGATTAATTTAATTAGCAAAAAACAATAATTAAAATTAAATATAAAAATATGTTAACGACACGTTTACACCTAACGGCTACAATGCCAATATTACTTCTAGTATTTATCTGCTTCACAACTCTTATTTGTGCGGAAGCACGTTCCAGAGATAAAGAGGGTAGAAGACGTAATGATCGTATAACATCATCGACGGCAACAAATCAATATAATACCTACGGATCATCAGTACCCTCATCAGCAGCCTCATCTGCCTATTCAGTATCATCGTCAACATCGGCATTAGCCAGCTATAAAGGACCCATCGATGAAACCGGTTTCTGTGTTCGCAGACGTGATATGAAATTAATGTGTTACTGTACACCAGATGAAAATCATGTACCCGTACAAAAAGCTGAATGTTGGGTATTTTCTGATGGTCTACTGCAAAATGATACCACCTGGACAAGATTTTATCAACAGACACGATTGCGTGATTTAAAATTTGTTATACAAAATCATGGTCGTCTCGATTATATACCCACCCATATATTAAAACCATTGGAAAATTTAACCAGTGTTACCATAGAATATTCGCAAGTTGAAATTGTACGCAGCTATGCCTTCGCTAATCTTCATCAATTGGAACGTATTGTATTGACCAATAATCAAATAATGGCTTTAGATCAGGAGGCATTTGCCAATCATATACGTTTACGTGATTTAAATTTGGAATATAATCAAATTTTTGAAATCGATCGTAAGGCATTCCGAAATTTGCCATTATGCGAACGCCTCAATATGAATAATAACAATATTTCAAATTTACATGATGGTCTTTTCTCAGATCTGGTACGTTTGATCTATTTGAATTTGGCTCATAATCAAATATCCGTTTTGACTAGTGAAATTTTCAAAGGATTGGGCAATTTAAATGTTTTGAAATTAACACATAATAATATAAATTTTATTGGTGACACTGTATTTGCTGAATTATGGAGTTTAACAGAATTGGAATTAGATGATAATAAAATTGAGGTAAGTTGAAATTAAATTTTTCTAAAGTGAGTTTGATAAAAGATAAAAAAACTTAAGCGTTTTCATAAGAACCAGGAAACAATTGAGAAAAAAAATCAATAGATTTCCGTTCTACGTTTACGTTTTTTATTTGCTTAATGTTTAAAAAAATATGATATTTGCTATTTCACGTAACTCGTTGAGTGTATTATAAGGTGTAATGTTTATCTCTGGCTAATTCGAGCTTTACCTAATATTAAATTGCGCTAGAATTTCAAATCTTTACGTAAAATGAGCTAAATTTAACTTAATTTTCGTCAACTGACATTGCGTTACATGAAGTATGGTTGTATTACGCTAAAATATGTTACAATTCGCAAACATCTTCTTATTTCTTAAAATCTCATTTTTTGTCAAATTAGGAACACACTTACCAAATCTCAAGCTCTTCGCTTTAGGCGATAATCCAGTCCGCCAATGATATACTCCCCCGTTTAATCGCAAGTTTAACCACGTTTCTGGTCAATATGCTGCTAGATATATCCTATTTTAGGAAAATAGGCTTTAAATGTAAAAGTCTTCACTTTGACGGTTTAGCATACATTCATATCAATTATGTCATATTCGAAGGAACATAAACTTAAAATTTCTATCCAAAGAGATTTTGGCAGGCTGACAAGGGGAAGAATTTTACAAAAAATGTCTAATACACAGACGTTTACATTTAATTAGAAACATACATGCCAAAGTTCACGATCCTAGCGTAATACCCAGCAAAACCTGTAGTAGTTCCACAACTAGTTCTTTATAGCCAGTTCGATGGTTCTAGTTTGGCGTTGTAACTAGAGTTGGGATTAATTGTTCATTTTGGTGACTCGGTCATTATCGTTCAATTGTTTCTTTATTGTTATGATCTGTGATTGAGCTGCGTGTTTTGAACTGTGTCGTTGGTTTGACAATTTATTACATTATTCATGTTTTACGAGCTTTTCACAAATTTTACTGTACATGAACAAAAACCGTTATGAAATTGAAACTTTTCTAACAAATATTGATTTATTTTCTTTCTATGACTGTAATGGTGTTTCCTAACTTGGAACAATATTATTACTATTTGCTAAAAAAAAAAATAATTTCTCTTGCAAGCAATTTGATTGAATTGAGATGCAATTGTCCTATAAATAAAAATAACAAAATAAACTATTGAACGAAGAGATCGAATATTGGTGAATGATTCATAGCGTTCAATTGAGTGAGTCGTTCGATTGAACTAGTTCGTTCTTGAGCGACTCAACTCTAGTTGTGACTCATGATTTTTGTTTGAAACTGTCACCTTAAGAACTATTTCTAAGGAGCAACTAGTAGTTTTATAGAACAGTTTTAGAACCCATTCTTGTATTCGATATTGTTGTTTGAAATTGTCACACTGGGAACTGGTTCTATGGAACGGTTCTATATCAGTTCCAGCAATGGTTGTAGCATGCGTTCTACAACTACTGCTGTGAGTCATTTTAGAGCGTATATTTGGATACAAGTACGGACACTTAAAAGAATGGAAATTTTCTCAAGATTCCTAAAATGAAGTCTTTTAAATATATTCAACTTAAGCCGTTTTAGTAAATTAAAGGGATGGGGTGAAAAATTAAAATAAAATGTGTGTCCTAAAATAAAAAGAAGTTACAAAAAAGGAATAAAATAAAGTGATTTTCGTTGTTTACTTTAACAATATGATGTAAAGATACAAAAGGAAACCAGTTTTAATTGAAATCCGGCAGATTTCGTCAAAAAAATAAATTTTGTTCGTGTACGTTAACTTTTGTAATATACGTTGAAAATTTAGGTTTTGTTAAATATTTACTGCGTTGCAAGTGAAAATCGCTCGATTTTTACAATAAGTATTTATTGCCACGTTAGTGAATTTTTGTCGAAAACTTAAAGCACTCTATTTTGTACAGTTTCTGTCCAGAATTTCAGCTCCATTTTTGCCTATAAAAAGTTTACAGTGTTTCAAAACTCTCAAACGATGTGGATTTTATTTATAAATTTATTTTCATCACAGTGCGTTACATTAAAACACATCCGACCTACGCGTCGCCGCAATATTAAGATTGTTAAAACATTATTGATATCATTGTCTCTAAAATAGTTTTTAATACAAGACTCAAAATAAACTCAAGACTGAAAGTTTTTTGTTTAACTTTTTGCAATAGTTCTGGAACTAGTTTGAGATTATTTAAAGTGTTCTAGAAGTAATGTTCAACTAGTTCAAAAATAGTTCTCAAAATATCCCAAAGGTGCTGCTAAATATCATTCTCTTGCATGAGTTCTAGAAGTAGTTGTAACATCACTAGTTCTAAGAATGCTATTAAAGAACCTAAAATAACTCCCCAAGAAGTAGTTTTGGAACTAGAAATTTTAGAAGGGATTCCAAAAATTTTCGTTTTTTCCCACCTTTTCATCACCAATATTTTTACTACATTCCTGACTAAGATTTCAAATGTATCATATCTGTGAGTTAGGTCATATTTGATAGAGCATATTTTATTAATTTCAAATTTCTAGCCAAAGGGCTTGAACAGTCCCATGATGTTACAATCGCCCCCAATTTTTGTTTGTCTAGTAGCCACTTCAGCTTTCTGTGGCCAGGCCGGCAATGGGGAAACTTTTTTGTCCTCCCTGTTGGAACTTTAAAAATCGCGTCTTACAAGGGATGTATTCCAACCCGAACTAGGAAATTTTAATGAACTTTGGATATATTAAAGAGGAGCAAAAAGAAAAATACATGTATTTTTTAGCTGTCAAAGGTTAAAAGGTGGGGCTAAAAAAGTATCTCTTTTGTCTGAAAACTTGTCTTTAATTTACAAAAACTAGATTTATTTGTATAAAGCATTAAAATACTCAAGAAAACAAAAATGTTGACATCTATATTGCCTATTTTGGAATCTTTTTTTAAATATACGGGAAAAGTCGCATAAAACACTAAAACATTACGCATAAAAGCCAGATATTGCCAATGCGGGCTCAGAAACCAACATACTGTATTTCACGATCCTCCCTTAAGCGGTTAAAGAAGGGATAGATTTACGTAATTTGACACCTATTTTTAACACGATCCTGGACACAAATAAACATAAATTCCAATTTCCGGCCAAAGGGGTTTTGGACAGGCCGCCAAGGGATGACTTTTACCATTTTCCGCTCTTTGCAGAAGTCTTCTGTTAAGGAACTCACGTAAACAATTTAACCAGGCCGCCAAGGGGGAGATTTTTTGCTCCTTTCCTTGGGAATTTCCAAAAATCCCGCCAATTCAGGTATCTTCTCTTGATAAAGTACAAACATACAGTTCAAGTCCTTGAATTTACTGGTTTGGCCAGGCCGACAATGTAAGTACATTTTAATACAATTGGGTAAACAAGTAGGTAAATACCAATGCAAATGTAGTTAAAAACAAATGAAATTCCACTTAAAGATAGAACGACTTACATTTCAGTAAATTCAACTAACATTGTCATTTATTTTTTAATGTTCAAAAAATGGCTAACAATTGTAGTAAAAAATAAACAAACATTTATTTTTTTAAATAACAAAAAACTGCTGTAAAAAATGAATGTAAAATTATAAAACAGTCATTTGATGTGGTTTGTTTTCTTAAATGAACTACAAGGTTAGTACTACAAATGACTGAAATTTACATTAAAAATAAAGAAACTGCATTACAACCCAAACAACTACATATTTTTAAAGCAAAAGTTCCGAGAGCGTATACTTAAAAAATCCATATATTCGAAAAAAATCGCAAATTTAACAAGTATAGTCGTATAAAATCGTTTATATCTTTTTTGACGGTAGCAGCTACGCGATTCGTTGCTAATATCTTATTTTAAATCCGTTGTTGTTTTAAAATAAAATGTTTTTCTTTGTTTTAAATCCGCGGTTCAAAGCGGCGTATTTAAAAAAACTGGCTTTTTAAAATTCTTAACAAAAATATGTTAATTATAAACATAAATCACTTATTGGAACTCTTACCGAATCCAAAGTTATGCATAGAAATGTAAAAAAATATAATTAAAAAACCAATATCTTTGGAGCCCGCAGTAATGTTACTACTGGGATTTTGCAATGCTCCCGAGAAAAAATATGATTAAACCTGATTGGGGACAGGAAAATATGATATGATGATCCTTACAATCATACACATGATTCTGACTAATCATATTAAGATCACTGAAGACGACTTCATCAACACCAAGAATCATATTATTATTATGAGGATCATATTATGATTGTTACGTGTTTCAACCATAACTATCATTCAACCATAACTATCATAACCTGGTGCTCTGGCTTCTGAGAGCGGTATAGAAAAATAGTTTATAATTAACATATATTTTTTTTTATAAATTTTGAAAATCGACACTCTTGAAATACAGCGGTTTGAAACACGGACTTAGAAAAAAAAATTAAAAATAGCGACTAGCATTTCATTACATTTACTGTTTTTTTTAATGTTTGATAAGCTGAACCACAAATGAACTAAACATTAATCACAAATGCAGTAAAAAATTGACAAACGTTTATTTGTTTAAGTTTTTTTTTAACTAAAAACAAAAAACTAGATAAACTTAATGTAAATTCATAGTACAGTAATTTTATGTGGTTTGTTTTTTTAAATAAACTACAAAACCGTATTTTTTCTACAGTTGGCTGCTTTTTCAGTTTAAAATTAAGATACGATATTACTACTCAAACAACTACAAATATTTGCAGCAGAAGTTCACTGAGTGTAGTTGTTGGTTATCATTGTAAGTTGAGAATATCTATTAGTCCTTCGTATCTTGAAGAACCAAATCCATTAAAAAAGTGTTTTGTAGTTTTCTAGTTTGTTAAACGGAAATACAATAATTCACAAAAAACGTGTGTTATAAACTTCAAAGACTTGCAAATTTAAAAAATAAAGAAAAAATAAATCACATTATCTGTTTTTTACACCAATTAATTTTTCCATATATTTGGAGAATATTCTAATGTGTGTAAAATTAAATTTACTTTTGGTAAGAATATTGACTCTTTCCATAACGTTAAACAAATTTAATTTAATCAAAATAAATAAAAGTGCTTAAACAAATAAGAAAAACAATTTTTTAAGCAAAAACAAATATTCAAATACTTCCGCATAATAAAATTTTTAAACTATATAGCAGACATGGGCAAATGCCGGCCCAGAAATAATTTCGTGAGGCCCCATATCAATTACAAAGCCAAAATGATATATAAAACAAGAAAGCCGCTTATTAAATAAATGTTTTTAATCAAATTAAATTTTAGTTAAAAAATATTAAAACAATGAAAACTGAAGACATTTAATAATATGTAAATTTTTTATTTTTTTTTTTATTTTTGTACACATAAGCTCTGTATTTCATAACATCGATTTGAAAGAGATTTTTTGCATTAGAACTACGAAGTGTCACTAGAAATTGTCCATTGAAACTTTTCATTAAATCAATGCTGTTTTTCATAAAATTTTAAGAAAAATTTCCTTAGGAAAAAGTTTAAATTTTTTCATTATAATAACTTTTTCATAAATCCTCAAAAATTTAAGTATTAGCTTTGTAGATAAACTTCATTAGTTTCGTGAAAAATTATATTAAACCTACTCAAAGAACATTCTCTCTGTGTAGGGAAGCCATAATACTTTGAAAAGCTTTATTTTGAGTCTGTGCCAAATCTTGTATGAGTTAATAATACTAAAGTTTAATTTAAAGAATTTCTTTAATTGAAAGCTGAAAGTGGTTTTATTTCACTGCTAAACCTGTAAAAACAGCAAAAAAGGCTACTAAAAGTTAGTTAAAAATTACCTTTTAAAAATTTTACATTTTTTAATGTTTCTTTTGTCTACTAATATTTAGTAAATGTTTTTGCTGATTTTAGCAGATTATTTTGTTACTTTCAATTAACTAAAATTTAGCTGAAATATATATATTCAACAGATTTATTTCTGCTATTCTTATATTATTAATATTTAGCAAAAAAATCTGCTAATTTTAGCAGTTTTTTGCAAAAGTTATTTTTAACTAATTTTTAGTGGCCTTTTTGTTTTGCTATTTTTACACTGTTATTTCAAGGAGTAAAAAACCTATTTTCCATAGACTTCTAATAAAACTTTTTTGTAGAAACCTAAATTTTTTTTTTTTTTTTTTTACTTTATAACGAGCTTTCAACCTCCGTATTTTTACAAAAATAAAGCAAATCAAACATATTAGCTAGGTTGATACTAGTATTTCGATCTGGCTAAAGATCTCATCAGAACCCAAAGTTTTAGAAAAGTTAGAGCCTCCACAATAGGCAGAACTTTAACAAAAAAAATATTATTAATCAATTTTGCTCAATTCTTGTCTTCTTAGTAATCAAGCACCTGGTTAGGTCTTTTCCTAACAAGCATCATGACGTTACTAAACTTTGAAGACCAAAAATGTTCTATTTATATAAAAAATTTTTTTAGTTTGTACTCTGGCTCAATTTCAGTCAAACAAATTTTGTTCAAAAATTTGACCAAAACAGGTTTTATGTCTCAATTTTTAAGGAAATTTCATTTTTAAAAGGACAATTCCAAAAAATAATTTTGAATTTTCCGTAGAATTTTAATGTCGTTGTTATACCCAAAAAAAAAAAATTAATGTACTTCTGCAAAAAAACTATCTACGCATTTTTTTTCCTGAGTGAGAGGCTAAAAAAGAAGAGACCCAAAATTAAAAAAGTAAATATGCTTGCAATTTTTTGACTTAAAATATGGGTTTAAGAGATCAAATTCGTTAAAACAGCT
The DNA here is from genome assembly GCA_021234595.1 of Delia radicum. Lineage (NCBI taxonomy): Eukaryota > Metazoa > Arthropoda > Insecta > Diptera > Anthomyiidae > Delia > Delia radicum. The sequence goes on from CM037853.1 coordinate 55,264,151, forward strand.
GTTTACAGTTTTTCACTGCGAATTATTTTTTTTTTTTGATTAGTTTAATATAGTGCTGTCCACCGTAAGATTGTAAAATCTTAAATTTGGCACTTCAAGTCATTTACGTACCCGCCCCTGCTATATAATATGGTTACTGAACAGTAGTAGCATATAAAAAAGATAACAATCATCGTCATCATCAAAGTAAAGAGAAACCAATATTCCTAAAAATTTAGAAAAGCAAAAAAAAAAAAATTATATTGAAAACAATACCTTTTTCAAAAACAAAGACAAAATGAAATAAGAAAAAAAAAGTTTAAAAAAATGTTTGAAATCATATTTTAGCTCATATACACATGAATACGCATTACTATTAAGCAGCAGTACAGATAACACTACTCTACAATTTTAAATTTTTTGCAAAAGCTGTCCATATTCGAAATTTAACAGCAAAATTATAATCATTTTTTAAGAATATAACTCCTCTAATACAAATCGTCATATGATGAATTTCACATCAAAACCGATATGCATTGAACCCGACCCTCTCAGATTTTGATTAAATTTTGCATACAGCTACATTATACCTATACAAACACAATCTCATTTTTAGAAATTGCATTTTTGAAAAAATATTTCTATACCTTGCCACACCCACAATTTTTCAAAAAAGCAATTTTAAAAATGAGGTTGTGTTTGCATAGGTAGAATGTAGCTGTATGCAAAATTTCATCAAAGTCTGAGTAGTTCGGGTTCAAAATATGCCTTTTTTATAGGTTTTGATATGAAATTCATCATATATGGATCCGTACATGAACACACATGCTTCATACATGTCCACATGCATCCATACGTGATTCATATGTGTTCATAAATCATTCTAATATGTTCCTATGAGGAATCATAAATGTTCATCTGTGTGCATTAACAAACATTGAAGTAATATTTACATATATAAACATACATGTCTATACATTTTCATACACGGTCGTATGTATACATTAACGAAAATTTATATAATATTTATATATATGCCCACATATGAACTCTTATGAACATATACGACTCCTCTATGGTGGTATATGGACATGTATGAGCATGAATGAGTTCATAGATTTTTATAAATGGATGCATATATGTTAATCTTTAACCGGATCTACACAAAATTATCTTTATTTTGAGTATAATCATGTCGGTGTTTGTTTCAGGATGTTAAAATTTTTGCACGTATAGTTTTATCCTTATAAAGTTTAGGTATTTAAAAAAAAATTTTAAATTTTATCACACAATGCGTTAACTGGACTTATTTTTTGTAAAAAAAAATTTAAAATATGCTTAAATATTTAGAAGCGAAAAATATTGCTATTTAGGAAAATGCAGTATGTAACGCTAATATAAAACCATGATATGTTAAAAACTGCAAATGAGAAAAAAACTGTTTGCCAGCTTTAGACGCAGCATACACCCAGGGAACTTCTGCTTTAAAAATATGTAGCCGTTTGGGCTGTAATATAGTTTCTTTATTTTTAATGTAAATGTCAGTCATTTGAAGAACAAATTTAATTTCTTACTAACCTTGCAGTTCATTTAAAAAAAAAACCACATCAAATGACTGTTTTATGATTTTACATTAATTTTTTACAGTCGTTTTTTGTTATTTTAAAAAATAAAAAAAGGATTGTTTATTTTTTACTTATACATGCGGCTCATTTTTACTACGATTGTGGTTAATTTTTTGAACATTAAAACTTAAATGACAACGTTAGTTGAATTTTACAGAAATGTAAGTCGTCCTTTCTTAAAGTGAAATTTCATTTGTTTTTAACTACAATTGCAGTGGTCTTTACCTACATAGTATTCTTAGTGTACCTAAATAGCTTAGAAAATATATATTACACATACGGTCCTGAAATAACTTTCAAATTATTCAGTAGTAATATTAATAATATATATGGATATTTTTGAAAATTTTTTATATTTTGGGGTTAAACATTTTGATGACATATCAATGACAACGCTTTCTACACTTGTAATTATAAAGCGTGTTTTTTTTAGAGTATCACAACTTTGAGTTGTCATCACTGCTTTACTTGACCACCCACTTAGCAGCTGATAGTTTCTTTTTGTTTAGTTTTCTTTGAAATTTCATTTTGAATCAACTAACACCAGAGCAACGCGTGCAAATGCCTGAAATTTTTAAGCTATTTGTCAAACTCATCGTGCACTTCTTAGATTTTCTGGCGTTCATAATCGTCCTTCAGAGCTGCTTATTAGAAGAACAATAGATCGTTTTCGGAACACATTTACTGTTACTGATAATGTGCATACCGTGTAGCCGCTTTATTAATTAATCAATTCGTCGCCGTTCTCAGCAACTGGGGTTGTGTCCTTCCAGATTTTACGAAAGGATATTGGCTTAAAAGCTTTCAAGATTAAAATTGTGCAGAAATTAAAGCCAAACGACCAGCTGAAGCAAAAATTGATATTGATTTTGAGGAGAATCCAAAAGATTTTATCGAAACACTATTACATCCACAGAAAATAACTGTTTGGTAAGCTTTATGGTCTGGCGGAGTCATTGGCCAACATGTCTTCAAAAACGATGATGATCAGAATGTTACTGTCAATGGTGAACTTTATAGGAACATGATTCGACATTTTTTCGTACCTCAATTACGTTGAATTAATCCTGCTGATATGTGGTTCCAACAGGACGGAGCCACACAGCGGGCGCTACAATTGATTTACTCAAAGAAACTTATGTTGAAAAAATAATTACACATAGACTTGTGTAGTTCGTGAACGACCTAGTTCAATTGAACTAGTCTTTACTTTGAACTAGTGAGCTAGTTCGCAATCTTCAGTTCTTATAGGTCTCTCAATCTTTTCCTTATTTTTTGATATCTGTGCAATATTTCTTTTCTTTGTGTTGCTTATGAGTTTAATTTTGTTTTTCAATGTTGCCAGCTCATTTTTTTTTTAATGTTAAAAGACGTGTCTAATATGAATAATTAGTTTAAAAATTAACAAACAAACGATCTAATGAAAGATCGATTAAACTAAAAGAGCGACCTAGTTCATTCAGATAAATCGAACTAGAAAGAGCGCTCAACCGAACGAACTAGTTTGCTTAAGATTTAACCCCATTGGATTAGTTTCTTTGGGGTTATGTTAAATTACTTGTCTACGTCGATAAACCAAAAATAATTGAACACCCTGAAATCAACATTCGAAGAGTTATCGGCGAAATACGTCCGCAAATGCTGCGAAAAGTTGTTGAAAATTGGTGTTCTAGATTGCGCCTTCTACGCACCAGCCGTGGCAGCCACATGGCAGAAATCATATTTAAACATTAATTTCATAAAATTTTCTTTCTTTTATTTTTATATTTTGCGGACAATACAAAATTTTCTGCAATTGTTTTTTAAAGGTAATATCTTAATTGGTTTTTAATTTATACAGGCTTAAATGTTTACTAATATTTTACATGTTTACTAATATTTTAGTACTAAAATTAAAGACAATTTTGAGCAGATCTATATTCTTAAACCAAAAAATCATTATTTTATCAAGCATAACATAGGAAAAAAAATTGGGTGAATAATTTAAAGGGGCAAAAAAAAGTTTTACCAAATTTGGGTTCCGCGTTCATACGTCTAATAAAAAAGTTGTTTACTAAAGACAGTTTTTTTTATTCGTTGGGTAGTGTAATAGTAAAAAAATAACAAATTTTGTTTGCCATTATTTATGATAAAAAAAAAAATTCCAAAAAAAAAATTTTTTTTTGCACTTATCATGCAAAGGCATATTAAATGACAAGGAAAATAAAATTGAAAAGTAAGTACTGAAGCAGAAAAAATAATATGGTGGTATATGTAACAACCAACTTTGTCGCCAAAATGGTTAAGAGTATACAAAAACAACACCAATGATATCTACGACTACTTCGATGAACATGGTATAAAAATAGGTTTTTATAAACAAAAGCTAGCAAATTATTTTGATATGTTTTTTTTTCCATGCTCAAAACTCATACTTTTATAGGCGAAACCAAAGGCAGAAAAAAAGATAAACGATGTTAAGCCGGCATATATATTTTCAACACTTGAGATGAACAGCAACCTCTACAAACGCCTACCATCAACACTCAAACGCCTCAGTAAGCTTGACACGCAAGAAAAAAAAATAGCAATAGTCTCACAAACATACGCTAAAAAATTGTGCCTTCTGTTTTTTTAAACACCATTTCCTGGACTAGTGTAGAATATTTTTTTCTTAAGATCAATTAAGAAAATTTGATGCAAATTTGGAAACCATTCCCACCAAGGGATTTACCGGTTTAAATAAAATGTTGCGTATGTTATAATGATTCAAAAAAGAAGTACTTTTCGAACCCACTGAATTAAGAAATACTATCCTTTGTGTAGTATACTTTGTATAGTATCCTTTGTATAGTATTCAAATTTCTGTCAAATATAATTCCTTATACACTGACAATAATCCGTGCGTAAAAATACAAAAAAAATGTCAAAATAACCAAAAATTTTGTAAAATAAACGAAAATTTGTTAATTTTACACAAGATTTTGTTATTTTGACATTTTTTTCGTATTTTTAGCATGGATTATTATGAGTGTAAGCTTGAACCTCAGATTTTGATAAAATTTGAATAGGCGATAAAATAAACCTGTTGTCGGCCCGATTATGGAGAAGATCGAATTTATTTTGCTTACAATTAAATTTTTACAATTAGTAAAGTTATTGGAAATGGTATAGTTTAGGCTGAAAGGAAAAAAAATCGCTAAGAATAATGGCAAGTTTTCTTGTAGTTAGAAAACAAAAGAAAAATTTATACTTATAAATCCCTAACACTTGAATGAAGTTTGTAATAATAGTGATGGTGGTTGTCGGCGTATGGTGCGGTTGTAAGTTGCTGATTGTGATGGTAGTAAGTTTTATATCTAAATTTTCCATCACAAGAAACAATGAAAACTCATACACAAACCTATAAGCATAAATATATTAAACTCTTGACTGTCCGTGTGTGTGTGTCTGTAGCAACCGCCACTATGCCTGCGTATGACAGGATATGCGACCAGTTTTGGAAACAAAAAAAATTGTCAGTAAAAAACAAGCTAACAGGGAAAGTATTCCAACACAGATAATAATCTAAGCATAAAAATACGAAATAATTGTGAAAATAACGAAAACTTTCGTAAATTAAAAACATTTTCGTTTATGTTTGCTGGGACTTCGTAGTTTTATGCGCGGATTATTATCAGTATAACAATCCAAAAATAAAAAACCCGAAATTATTATCAAAATAACGAAAATTTATGTTAAATAAGTTGAATTTTTTTTATTTTGACGTATTGGTATTTCGACATTTTATCGTATTTTTATGCATGGATTATTATCAGTGTAGGCTTTTATGAAATTTCAATATGTAATAATTAGGGTTCGGAACTTCATGTAAATACATGTTTGTTGTCGTTAGCTGGAGAATATATTTTACTATAAATGCATATTTTGCTACAAATGCGCATTTTGAAATTTGTTATTGCATATTTTGCAATATTTTGCATATTTTGCATTGAAATGCATGTTTTTAAGAAAATTGTTTTATGTTTTATTACAAATAAATTTTAAACAATTTATATATTTTAGAAATAAAATATTTTTCAAATTTATATATAAAATCTATTTTATCACGAAAAGAAAAATTACAGGAAAATACAATTACTAACTTTTGTTGAGTATGCTTATTCGTAATTCGCAATTTTTTAACGAAATTTTAAAACAGAAAAAAATAAATAAAAATAACACTGTATTAGAATACATTACAAAATTTGCACAGTGGCATTGTCTCAACATAAACGCAAAGTTGGCTACCCTGAACGTAAAAACCACACGTAACGTTGTGAAATAGAGACGGAGGAGATTAGAAAAATAAACAAAAAATCTATAAATTTAATATTTGTGTTTATCACTTCTGAGTATAATATACGGCAAAATTTCAGTTTATGGGGGACACCCCTGGAAAAAAAAAAAATGCCACGCCCCCTTAAATGACCCCAGGAGTGCGAAAATCATAATGAATAAGGGGGCTCACGCCCCTTATGGGCGTGGCAGTCGAAAAACGACCCGGCCCACCTACGTAGACAATATGGGTATCAAATGAAAGCTAATGTCTTCACGATTCCAAAAATAGCCGTAGTTGCCAGATCGGGCGATTTTTGTAGCCTATATGGCCATTTTGGCAAAATTTGGGGTGGGGGAAATTTTTTTTTTCCTTTTTTTTTGCTTATATTTTGTTAAAATCAAACAAAATGAGCATTTTGTGCGAAAAGATTACTATTGTTAGCGTTACCCAGGATAAATGAGGATAAGTAGAAAATTAAGAAACGAGGAAAACTCTTGAAAGCTTCTGATTGGTTAATGAAAATTTGTTATACTGGCTTCGCTTAGTAAAGTTTTTCTGCGTGACCGGCCTACGGCCGGGCTTAGGGGTTTTTAACTCCAGTATGTCTTAATTCTAGACGGCGGGGATCTCGAGTGCTCGGCCTCTGGCCGAGCTAAAAAGAAATAAACAAAAAAAAGTCCTTCCCCCATTTTATAAAAATTAACATATCTTCCTCAAATTCTGGACGATCTGGCAACTACGGGTATTTTTGGAATCGTGAAGACATTTCCTTTCATTTGATACCAATATTGCCTAAGTAGGTGGCATGGGTCGTTTTTCACCCCCGCCTCTATTTAACAAAAATGGCCGTATCGGCTGCAACAACCACCCGATCTGGCAACTATGGCTATTTTTGGAATCGTGAAGACATTAGCTTTCATTTGATACCCATATTGTCTACGTAGGTGGGCCGGGTCGTTTTTCGACTGCCACGCCCATAGGGGGCGTGAGCCCCCTTATTCATTATGATTTTCGTACTCCTGGGAACATTCTGAAGGGGATGGCATATTCAGATTTTTTCTCTAGGGGTGTCCCCCATAAACTGAAATTCAGCCTAATATACAATAACAGAAAAAGCTAATGTAAAGAAAACTGCAATTTAGCTGCATGACATTCGAGGAAAAATACTTGGGTGTGATCGTGGCCGTTGTGGTGTAATGGTTAGCGCATTGGACTTTTACGCAGATGGGTTCGATTCCCGGTGACGACAACATCAATTAAGAAAAATAATATGTATGAGTTTTCTATCACTTATATATATCACTGCGCCCACCTTCGGTGTTCCCATTGCTCTTAACCCCACCGAAGTAAAATAATGAATCAGGGCTATGAAACAAAAAGCTTCAATAAATTCGCCAACTCTACATCAGGTGGCGAGCAACAACTGCTCTAAGACTTATGATCTCGCGCAATTACAGTGTTGCCATTTTTGAAGCCCTTCATCTTTCACCACCTTTCATCTCTCCACTATCCCCTTTCCAAAGAAAGCAACACATTAATTAATAGGAAGAATTTTCTAAGTGTTGCTTCTCTTAAAAAAAAAAAAAAAAAAAAAAAAAATTCAATTTAAATGGAAAATCCCTAATGACGCCTGTCCATAAAAAAGGCAAGAACTAGTCTAGTCTGATTTAAAAATTACTAGTGTTTATAATTTATTTATTTTCTTCTTAACTTAAACCTTTCTAAAAAAAATTACTATAATTGGGAAAATAATATAAAAAAGGTTAAAAAAAATCAATAATAAACGCATATTTTTAAATATATTTTACGATTTTAAAGATATATTTTATGTACGTTAAACACGAATATAATTGCATCAACTTCCGAACCCTGGTAATAATCTAAAACTTAAAGATTTCGAAATAATAATTGCATAACAATAATATGTTTATAAAAAGAGCAGTTTTATATGAACACGGTATGGCAGCTTTTTCGCAGATCTTAATATTTACACCCAGTCTAAGAAGAGAGTCAGAAAAAACTTATACACCCTTTATCAACCGTAACTTATCTTAAGCGAAATAAAATAATTTCGATGCATGTATATAAAAACAAAACAGCACAAAAGACCTAAGTTGGTCGCGGTGCATAGTGCCATATAATCTAATCTAAAATATAAAAACAAAAAACTAATAAAACTTTAAAAAATATTACTCAAGCCAGAGTAAAAACAAATTTTTTTTTATATATGTAAATAAAAAATTTTTGGTCTGGAAAGTTTACTAACGGCATGATGCTTGTTAGGAAAATACCCTAGCCACGTGTTTTATTACAAAGAAGACATGAAAGAAGCAAAATTAATGATTAATAGGTTTTTTGTTAAAGCGCTGAATTTTCTGGATTCTTTAGCTTTTCTAAAACTTCGGGTTCTATTGAGATCTTTAGCCAGATCGTAATACTAGTATCAACCTAGCCAATATGTTTGATTTGCTTTATTTATGTAAATATACGGCTGTTGTAAGTTTTTTATACATTAAAAAGAAACAAATTATAATTTTTTTTTCAATGCTATACTTTCTAAAAATGTATATTAAATTAATTAGAATTATTGATTTTCAATTCTTATTCTTTTCAAAATGGACAACTAAAGAAAAGTACGTGAAAAAATTATTAAATTTTTTCAAGAAAAACTATTGTGGACTTGTTTAAACGTTTATCGACATACAGTCTCAAAAGCCTTTAAGCAGTACTACGAAGATTTGAGCATAGGCGGAAAATCTGGATCACGAAGAGAAAAGAGTCTACCATACATTGGTAAGGTAAGACAAAGTAATCAGCTTTTTAGAGCGCCGAACACTTCAATCAGAAAAGCAGCTCGAATAGCTCAATGTTATGATTCTTTTGTTTACAGAGCCAAAGCTAATGCAGGGCTGAAATCATTTAAAGTTCAGAAAGTTCCAGATCGCAATGCAATTAAGATCTTGGAAGTCAAAAAGCGCGCAAAAAAGTTAAAGTCTAATTTTATAAAAAATACTCCTGCTGTGTAGTGGATGATATAGGTTTTATCATCCATTACGCAGTATAGGTGCCAAACATTTCTGATATCAGGCTCGATAAACACTTAAATTTACATGAAAGATTGTGTACAGAAGCGATTGCTGCCTTTTTTAAGACACTATGGCAAAAATGCTCTTGAATGGTATAAAAAAATAATGTCCATATTGTACCACGGGACGCAAATGCTCCTAACTGCCCATACCATGGGTCAATCGAAAGATATTGGTCTCTTGTAAAAAGGGAAATGAAGAAAACAGGAAGGTGTCCCAGGAAATGACAGACTTTAAGCGTAAGTGAAGCACCTGCTCCATAAATGTACAGAAAACAACCATAAAATTATTGATGGGAGGATTTCCGGCAAAAGTGGATAAATTCGTAAATAGCTAATATTTCAATTTCAATTCGTTTATTTATGATATTATGTACAGGAATGTATAAATGTGATTTTTTTTAATAATGTAGAGAGTTTAGATATGCAATGATCTTTTCTACTCAATTATAATACTTTTTTTTTGATTAAATTAATTAGAAATAATTAACAGTTGAGATCTAGAGAAAAATTGTATAAAAAAAACTCTTTAAGAATAAAAAAAAAAAAAATTCACAGATAAAATAAACTTAAAAATAAACTAGTCTAAAGATGATACCATGATATTACTGATATGCTGATATTGTGATAATTGACATCTTTGGTCGAAATTTAGTTTAAGCCGTTGTATCTTCACGTCCACCATTTCGATGCTGTTTATATTATGCAATCTTTCAGTAGAGAAATGCCATGGAAATAGCTAATAATATTCCAAAAAAAACGTGTTTTTTTATAAGTCTTTTAAACAACCGTTTAAAGTTTTATTCAACGTTGTGTGTGCATAAGTTTTTTCTGACTTCTTATCATAAATTACGCGGGGAGCGAGAAAAAACAACTGCTTTTTTTGGGTAGTCTAATGTATAATATAGCTAATAAGGGCTTTGAAAAAAAATTGTCAAATTCCTGAATAGCACATTTCTAAATAATACTTTTTTGCTGAAATAAAATGAGCAACAAATATCTTTTAAAAATCTTAATCAAATGATACACCTCTTGCATATGGTTGCTTTGGATAAAATACCATAAAAAGCTCAAGGTAAGTGAACTAAGGTAACCGAAAACAGTTTAATTTAATCATTTTTACTACCCCGTTTCATCAAAATCGTAGTGCTAAGCTCAGCACTCCTTCCTTGGAACTCAAAAAGATATACTCAGCTTTACAGTGTTCCTCCTACTATATTTATGCATACGAATGTAGTATTTAGTACTTTCGTTTATACATTTTTTTTTATGTTTTAAGTATTTTAGCCGCGTTTTTTTTCGCTTAAGCTGCATGCTATGATTCTTAAAGTCAGATAGATAAATATACAGGACACTGTTACAAATATGCTGTAACCATATCAAATAAGGATTTATACTTATCTATATATTGTCAGTGTGTGTGTATAAGAAATGTGTGTGTATAAGAGTGAATGAACATTGACATAATGTATGTAGTAAAATATTTTTTTTTTGATTCTTATACCCTACAAATTGAGGTTGGTTTTTAAAAATATTACTAACAGGAAACAGTCGCAGGGGTCATAGTTGTCAGATCCTAAATGTTATATCACACATACAATAAAACAAGCACAAAATTCGTTAATATTTTTCCGCTATTATTACTGCCTTATTTCTATAAGTGTAGGTTAGGGTGCTTCTCGAATGTTTGATAGTAAAATGAATTCTTAATAGAATCCAAAGTTTTTAAATACTATCAATTTTCCATCAATTTGGTGGTGCTCAATTCGATTTTGCCATCAAAAAAGTATCGACTATAAATTTTGCGAAAATCGCGATTTTCTTTAAAAAAAATATAGATTTTTTAAAATTACATAAACCACGAAGTAGACCTGTGAAAGAGTTAGCTAAAAGCTTAAAATGAAGTTAGTTTCAGATTTGTTTTTGAACGAATTAAATTAAAAACCAATACCATTTGTCCGGAAGTGATTAAAAACGATTTTATACCACTCAAGGATTCCGTGGGAATTTTTGGAAGAAATTTGGTAGAAAGATGTAACGATATCTCAGTATGAGTTTGCTAAAGTTTTGTACACTTATTACGCCCTCTACCGGTGGTATTAACAATTTAAGTTCAAACTTTGACTTTTTGCATGCACTTAACTGTTTTAGAAAACAGTTAAGTGCACTAAGTAGGAAATGACACAATTCTTTCCAAAAATTTTGTGATATATCCCATGTGCATCGTAAAGCTTTTTAATTGGCTGCGTTGTCTGTCCAACTGATAATGTTACAATTACTGGGAATGAATACTGCATTAATGAACTGAATGAATTACTGGAACGAATTTTCATTAATTTTACAAAGTATTTCATAAACATTGCCTTTAATGAAACCTGTCTTATTGATTCAATGAAAAGTTCCAATGAACGAGTTCCAGTGACAATTTTCATGAAAACTATGAAAAATTCATTACTGGAGTGAAGATAATTCTTTCACTGAACCTTACTAATAATTAGTAAAAAAATGTAAATTGGTATATAAGCATTGTACTAATTTTCTGCTAACATTTTTATTTGAGTGTATTCAATAACTCCATGGTGCACAGTAAATAGTTTAAATAGTTGACTCACATTCACTGAAAAAAATAAGTTTGTTGAAAAGTTAGTAAAACTTCTTGTAAATCATGTATACTATTTTTCAGCAAATTTTTTTGCTTAAATTATGTTTTATACTAAAATTTTAGTTATACTTATTCAGCACATAACTGTTTTGAACTAATGTCTTACTAATATTTTACTAATGTTTTACTAATTTATTTTGCTAAAAAAATTGTGTTGATTAGCACATCAACCAGACCGAAAGATATACGCAGAATGAATTAGATGAAAAGTACAGCTCTAGTAAGACATAATATAAAAAAATCAACCATGCAAGATTTTTGTATCTGTTTTTCATACATAAAACAAAATTATTTATTAAAACAACTTAATCTATTAATTAAATAAAAGACAAAATAAAATATTTAAATTTAATAAATATTAAATGTGTATTTGTAAACTAAATGTTTATATATATTAATAATCTTGTGTGGTCAAATGGCAAACAAATATGCAATAAGTAGACAGACTAAAGCGAAAGACAAAGACATACATTTAGGTAGATTTTTCTGTTTTATTTTTCTTATTGTAAAAGAGGGTTGTATATGTTATATTTTGTTAGTTTTTCGTTTCGTTTCTATAATTCTCTGCGGCATTTGCGTTCCTTTAAAAGATAGCATCATTTAGACAATAATTGATGTAAGTAGTTCAAAGATAATATCGTTAATGTTATATATAATTATTTCTATTGTTATTAGATATTACATTAATTCATATCGTAAATTTGGGAGTATGAACATTTTTATATTTTGTAACGTATTGTAAATTATTTTAAAAATAATCACAAAAATATGTTTTATAATTTTCAGCAAATAAATTAACTAAAGTATAATTTTTCTACAAATTTTTTGAGTTTTTTTCAGTCTACTAATATTCAGTAAAAATTTTATTAATTTTTAGCAATGCTTTTTTAATTTCTAATCTACTAAGTGTTAGCAAAACTTTAGCTGAATCTACTAATTTAGCTGACATTAGCAATTTTTTTTGCAAGCACCTCCTGACTGAAATTTTCCTAACTCAGCAAAATTTTTTGCTGACTTTATTAACTTTTTTATTTGAGTGCAGTTTTTCCCTCCTTTCCTTTAAATTCATTTAAATACAAATAAAACCAATATTTTTTGTGTTCACCTATTCTTCAAAATTAAATAAAAGAACCAAGATCTTAATATAGATTTACAAAATTCGGTTGTTATTTCCTCAAGAATCATTTCTTAGGTATGAAAAGCAAAAAGTTTGCATATATGTTGACATGTAAGGTTACTAAGTATTCGACCAATATCAATCCAAAATAAGTCTTTATGTAAGTTTTTTTTTTCAAGTTTCATGGATTTAATTATACTATGTATGATGTTTATTTTTTGCAATTTTGGTTTTTGTAACTTTGTCATCTTAAGTCATGATAATGTCGTCCTGCAGTCGTTTGACCAGTATAAATTCTGTTTCTATAGTTTTTGTGTCAGTTATCATTCTTAGCATACATATTTTATTTATTTTTTTTTTGTAGTTTTCTTATAGTTTTTCACAAAAAAAAAAACTTTTCTTTTAAAACTTTTACTTTATATGACTTATAATATACCCGGGTTATATATTAAAGAAATAATTCTTATTTTACATTTATATGTATGTATAAGAGTGTATGCATTCTAAGTTTGAATGTGTGTGTACACATTTTATCAGTAGAGTGTCATATATACACGTACATAAATATATTATTCCATGATTTGTTATTCAATATTTTGCAAAGAGATTAAATTCAAAGTCGTAAACACTTCCACAGATAATGTTTCTTCAATATGGGTGTTATATTATGTTTATACAATATTTTGATTTTCTTTTTTTTTACTTTTTTCTATTTATGGATTTCGAGCACAACTGTATTTAATGTGTTACTATTTATGATCTCTTTTTTATAACATTTTTTTTTTTTTACAATCTGTGCGTTTTTTAAATATTAATATTTATAGCATTGTTTGGTATTTTAAGAGGAATTTTTCAATATTTGAATGCTTCGCACGAACAAGGGTATAAAATCCAAAAACGAAAGTATTCAGGATAGGTAAAAAAACGTGGGAAACGGTCAAAATATTGAGTTTTGATAATTTTTTTTTTTTTTTGCTATTTAAAATTTCATTTAAAACTTACAAGCTAAAGATGCAAAAACTTGCTCTTGCAAATTTTATTTAGTGTAAAAATGGTATATGTTACTACTTTATTTGTATTTTATTAGATTTTATATGTGGATTTTGAAAAAACTTTGTTATTATTTATAATTTTCAAACTAATTTATAAAAATTGCTAAACGTTAAATTGCGTATAAAACGTAAAACATACATCCTTCAGTTTTCTACTATCCATCCCACTAATATATTTTCTAAAAATTGAAGCTAAGCTATGGAACACTTTTATTTCCCGTTTAACCCTTTCACTTCCCTTGTACACTACAGTGTATACATTTTCGAAAAAACATATATAAGATATGATAATCTAATAAAACTTTATGTTTTTGTATATTTAGTTAGAATATTTTTCTACCCCAAGTCCAAAAATCTAATATGATATTGTCATATTAGATTTTATTTATATATATATATGTCCTTTATATAATTACAATGTTGTGATTTAAAATATTTAAATAAAATGTTCACTAGGAACATAGGGCGTTAACAAATTCTGTCCATCTAATTCCGTCTCTGGAAAGTAGTTTGATTTCGCTCCATGTTGATTCAGCATTTTCATGTTCCATTCTTATGCATCGAATCCATGTATTTCGTGGTCTACCTGGTCGGCGCTGGCCTTGGGGGTTCCATTCAAGTGCAATTCTGGCAATATCAGTTGATGGTCGCCTGAGAATATGACCAATCCAAGTCCATTTTCGTTTACGTATTTCGGTTTCGATAGGACAGCAACCTGCCTTCTGCCAAAGAGCTTCATTGGATATCCAATTTGGTCAATATATATGTAATATTTGTCTCAGACACCGATTTACAAACGTTTGTATTTTACCCACCGGTTTTACACTGCAGTTGAATATGCGTATTTTTGTCTTCTGCGAGATGTTGTTTGCGCGCTAGACTTTATGTAACTTCAAAAACGCAACGCGTGCCTTATTAATCGTTTATGTCTGCTACAGATCCTCCATCTTTTGTAATTTTGCATCCGAGGTAGGTGAAAGATTCAACATCAGTCATCTGCCGAATCTATGTCGTTTAGGTGTTCCGCAAAATTCCACCGAATGCCGGTGGGCGCCTCCCTGTCTGTTTCTTCTATTACACAATCCATAAGAAGCAAAAATAAAGTAGTGGACAATATGCAACCTTGCCTTACGCCTGTAGTAGTGGTAAAAGGTCGGCTTTCTTTTCCATTAAATCTGACCTTACACTGTGCGTTATTGTACAACTCATGTATTAGGTCGACTATTATTTCTGGAATGCCTTTGCCAACTAGTGCAGACCACATAGAGTTTCGCGATATTGTGTCAAAAGCTCGTTCAAAATCTACGAACAGTAAGTAAAGCTGGGTGTTGTATTCTGCAGATTGCTCAATAATTATGCTTAGATCACGATCGGCCTGGTCTAAAACCAGCTTGTTCCTTTTCTCAAAATTTGTTCCACAACTGGTTAAATTCGCTGCAGTATTAAAGTAGCCATCACTTTCCCTATGGCATTTAGCACGGTTATGCCACGCCAGTTCTTACAATGCGTTAGGTCACCCTTTCTTCCATTCAGCAGGGATTTGGTTGTTAAGCCATGCAGTTCTAATTAGTGGCGTTAGAACTTCTGCTAATGCATCAGCACCATATTTCAAGAAAAAATGAAGATTTTATTTGGTGCTTTTAAAAGTATACCGACATGTAAATTTGGTGTTTTTCAAATAGTTAAATTTTATATTAGGCAGTTTATACACTAAGGCAGAAAAAAAGATTCTCATAGAGTTTATTTTGTCTGTTGTATGTAAAGTTTTGGTTTGAGTTAAGCCAATTATCTTTTTATATTGCAGACAACTGAAGATTTGGGTATTGCCAATGAAACAATTGTATTGTCTATTATGAAAATGATTGAACTTTTTGGAAAGCAACAAACATAATTTAACATGACAATATCATATTAAATTGCTGGACTTGAGGTAGAACAATATTCTAACTAAATATATGAAAATATAGAAAGTCCGAAAAAACTATTTTTGTATTTTTAATACAAAAACTAAAACTTTTTTGAACTATATGTTTCTGTTTAAATATCTTCATTAGGATATTGGTAATTGAGATAAAATCATTATATGCACATACTGTTCATCATGGCAATAAAGTCGCGATTTTTATTAACAAGCTTATATTTTTTAATCAGCCTTTATCTCCGTAAAAGTGGAGTTTGGCGTATCTCCTAAACTAGCAAAGATAGAATATCGAAATTTGACACGTTTATTCATTTAATGACCAGAACGATAGAAAACAAAGTATTTTTGTTAATCAGAATATTTAAGTGGTAAAATTGGGCTAAGAAGTTTCAAAAATTCGATTTCTGATGGGTAGGAAGGGAAGGGGCAATTTATGCAAAACATTTCTCTTTCAATTTTAAGGACATTTCCTAAGAATCTGAAGTCAAAATATAAATATATTCACAAACATAAAGTCTTTAGTGAAAGGGTTAAACAAAAACTCCCTGTTTTTTTTAGTCTATTGCAAAATAAATAGTTTAATTTAATTTATTTGGCTTTTCGTACAACAAGATTTAAATTCTTATAATAATAGAGCATATTTAGTGAATCGTTCATTAGCATTATGGGTGATTTTAATGAAAATATGTATTATAAAATATTAAATTAACTTTAAGTTTCGGTTTCGGGTTAACATCAACATACAAGTATCCATTAATGTACATTAGAGTGTCCCTTAAGTATAAATGTTGGAAATGTTGATACGGTACCCTCTAATTTTTTTTATATTTAACTTGAATATAGCTCACGTGTAGTTTAAGGCCTCTACGATAACGCCTGCCTTAAGTGACTAGGCCTTAAAAAGCGAAACATTGTATTTATATGGGGAAAAAATTACTGTTTTAATTTTTTGCAATTTTTTTTAAATAATGTAATAGTTTTTATTCTAAATGATAAATTATTCGACATAATGATAATATTATGTATTCAAAAAGGTATACAAATCCAAAATCGGTTAATAACTAGCCCAGTAATAAATACTGCCCCATACCACTAATGTGCCAATTATTACTTGACCGAAAAATTCGAGCACACATCTTAAACATTTTTTAAATAAATTACTACAATAGAATTTTTCATTCAAAAGACTTAAGATTGTGAGATATGGAAGAACATTTTTTTTTTTGATGTCATTAACCTGTCTTAAGGTGATGTCAAAAATGGACAACATTTTTGGGGTGCTTTTCAAATCTCTAATTTCCAATTTCAAAATGTTTTCTTCAACGAAAGCGAAAAAAAATTATATTTGCACTTCAGGATCTTGTTTAAAACATCTTAGAGAATAAAAGTAAAAAAAATCAAAACTATCCCCCCGTACATTTGGGTAGGGCAACGATTTGATTTTTACGGATTTCGAGGAAATTGTTTTTTTGATAATAACAAGTTGTCATAAAATATTTAAAATCGAAAATTAGCTACTTTAGTAACTGTTGTTGTTTTATTTTATAACAGTTACTCAAGGTTGAAAAAATAATTTTTTTGAACATCATTAACCCATGTGGTCATGTGGCCCCAAATGCCCCAGGCTTATTTATTTTAATTTACAAAAAAAGAACGTAAAAAGAGCTAACGCTATATTTTCTGCTGACAAATACCATAAATGCTGGTGCAATTTTTTTTAACAGTTCTTTAGGAACAGAAGAATCAATTTCTAAATAAGAAACAGCTCCTAATCAATTTCTAAATAAGAAACAGCTCAAGTATTCGCAAAAGATTACTTGTGATGTTTGTCCGATTTTTACAATAATTTTGGTAAAATTTTCTTTCAGTTTAAAAAAGTCATTCGACATGTTCATATACCACCATATATGATTCCTATATGTTCATAACTGTTCATATGTGATGTAAATATTACCTCAATTTTTATTAATGTATATGTATATACATTATACCATGTATGGAAATGTATGGCCTTGTATGATTATATGTGTAAATATTACCTCAATTTGCATTTTTGCACACCTTTGGAAATATATGAACCATTTAGGAACACATATGAATTATGTACGAATGCATATGGACATGTATGAAACATGTGTGCTCAATATTCAATACTTGAAGATTTTTAATTATAGAGCTTTGCCAATGATTTGTATATATGAACATATCGCACACCCAGTTCAAAAGTGACTCAACTCAAAATTTTTAATTTCTCAGAAATGGAAAAAAAAAAATATTTGCAACTTTATACCAATTGAAACATAAAGAAAGACATAACTGCTTTTAGCAACAGTTAACAACAACAAAATACACTGATATTTTTTTTATAGATAAATAAGTGTATTGTGCATAGTTTAAGCATATAAACCCGAAAAATTAAAATTTTGTGTTGAGTCACGTTTGAACTGGGTGTGCGATATGTTTGTATGTGACTAACCAAGTAATTTCTTAGGTCAAAATTAAAAATATCTTTAAAACGTTAGTTAAATAATGTTTCATTTATATGTGAATATATACACACAAAAAAATCTTTGGCAAGTAACTAGGAGCATTTCATCTAATAACGTTTCTTTTCACATAAATTATTCAAACATTAAGTAGAAACAAGGAAAAACTGGGTAAAATGCTACTAGTTTCGCATAATTTTTGCGAATAAACTTTATTTGTTGAAATGCTCCTAATTACTTGGCAATGATTTTTTTGTGTGTACCCTTTTTCTGTGCTCACACACTTTATGTTCATATTTCACGATTGAAAGAGTTTTTTTTTTTTTTGCAAATTAATTACTTACGCCCTGTTTCTAGAACACTTTTTGCTTCACGTTCGTCTGAAAACAATAACAAAATATATGCAATGCAAAAACAAAATACATGTAGTCACCCGTTCGTGTAGAGGCGAACGTGTTGTAGAAACCAGGGGTTAATAAGATAAATGTGGAATATTCTTAATACATTATGTGGCAGAAATGTTAACATTTTGTTAAATAAACATTAGTTGAACTGCAAAAGACATAAGTCTACCTCTTAAATTTTATTAAAAATTAAAAATATTTGTTCATCTAAAGTCGTCTTTTAAGGTCAGTTTTGGGAGAGTAAAATACCGAAGTTATTAAAAAATTAAATTATTGTCATTGTTTTATGTATTAATGCTTGATTGGCAATATTTTGCAAAAAAAAACAAGGTTTCATAAAAACTGCTGTTTATATCCTTATTCGAGCGAGGCATTCATTTAACGATTTCATTGTGAAATAATATATTTAAAATTTTTTGTATTTCTTAAGTCTCTCTGATTAAATAAGTCCCATATTTTATTAGTTAATTTTTTGTGGTGAGGTGCATAATGTCACAGGGAGGCTGATGAATATTGAGAAAACAATATTAAGATATTAGAAGAACTTTTCTTCAGCTCATATAAATAAATTTTTCTTTTTGCATTTGAAACCCAATAAATTTTTTTTGAGTATTTTTAATGGCTTTTAAAAATAATTGACCTTAAATGACTGCCGCGCACAGTGAAGTAAATTACAAGAAAATTTCCAGGATATGAATTATGTTTTCTTACGACACACGACACTGAAAAATCAGCAAAACTAGTGCCGTTTCAAAAACGTAAAAGTAAACGTTTTTGTTGTTTCGATTTCATATTACATTTATAACTCATTAGAGGAATAAAAAAAGATAAGTTATGTGCTCGAACCAATAATAATTTCGGTGCCATTTCATTGTCGTGTATAGTAAAAAAGATACATAATTAATACCCAGGCAAATTACAGAGAAAATTCCAAGCTAATTGGTAAGTCAGCTGCTTTCTGTTTGCATGGGTTTTGATTTTTATAAGGAAATAAATTAAAAACCTTAACTGTCCGAAGTGACTGTCTGGAGATACACATTTGAGCAAAAAACATTCCTTGTCGAAACTCTAGACTTGACTTGTATAACATTCTCCTAATGACTGTCTCACGATTGACAAAATTGTTACTGAACCCGTTTTGCTCGGTGTGGTGATACCAAATGTGCCCCTTAATCCGTTTAGGCGGAAATAGTAGCATTCAATGCATGATAGTGGCGCACAAATAAAACTTTTCTTTCATTGCCACAATTGTCCATTCCAATTAAATTGAAAGACCACTCTTCTAATTACAAAAAAAAAATAGATTTTAAAAGGGGGTTTCCTTACGAGTTAGTTTGGTCAATATTCTGTTTTATTTGTAAAAACGAAAATCAATTTATCATGTTTTTGCTCAACGTTTCGGTTGTTTTATTCAAACTTCTTCAGGAGCCTAAAGTTATGAAATGATTCCGTGTTACATAGTCAGAAAATATTATATGCAAAATTTATTTGTAAATAAAAACTGGCTATGTAACAAAGAATCATTTCATAACTTTACGCTCCTGAAGAAGTTTGAATAAAGCAAACGAGACGTTGATCAAAACCTGATAAATTGATTTTTGTTTACAAATAAAACAGATTATTAACCAAAATAGTCCGTAAGGAAACCCATTTTTAAAATCTAGTTTGAATATCAACATTGGTCACAACAACAAAAAACTTGTTAAAAAAAATTATAGCGATTGATTATACAGAAAAAAAGATTTTTCTTTTTATTTGTGGCAGTATTCGTCGGCCACCCTGTATTTAACCCTTGAACCTAAAAAAAAAAAATCGATAATATAATAATAAATTGTGAGCAGTACACTTAAAATTGCTTCTCTTGTTATGATTTGAATACCTATTTTTCTTCATTTTGGTTGTATATTTAAATCAATATCAATCATACGCTCCGTATGAAGATATAATAAAAAACTCTTTTGTTACACTGATACGTATGATTAATTAAATAATAATCATACGCCGTGTAGCTTCTTAAATAACTTTCGTTAAATACAACATTTCTCTGCTTTGAAAATTATATATCTGACATGATAAAAAAAAAACCATTAAATACTTTGTAAATTTAAAAATGTTATCTAATTTTTAATTAAAAACTTTTTTTTTACCAATTACCAAACCAAACTATATTTTACTACAACATATTTTTGCTATTAGCTTAACTAATCTATTTTTATAAAAAAGATTCATTAATTATTAATTATTTAAGCAATTAGTTGACTGAAATTATTATGCTCTTATCTAATTAATTCAACATAACATAATATTTTTTTAAAAAAAGCTAAAGCGTATATTAAAGCATTAATTAGAAAATAATTACACTATTTTGAACATCGCACAAATAAATCTTTATACTTGAATGAATGCTCTTAAATATAATTAAAAGGAGCGTTTAATTAACTATTAACCATAAAAAAAAAACACATTATAAAAAGGTGTTAAAATTTATATGATATTTAGTCATAGAAACTAAACGAATTTGTATATAATTAGAAGCATAAATTATTATTTATTGTTAAGCAAATATTAAGGTGACAAATATACTATTTTTTTTTTCTAATTTGAAGGACATAACATGAATCCTAACTTTGCCATTCGCATTTTTTAATTCATTTTTGTCATTCTTTCAAAAGGTATTTAAAATATATGTGGATGATTTATTTTCGCTCTTCATTTAGTTTATTGAGAATCACGAAATTTAAACACAAAGTGACACCCATAGAGGCCGTATGTGGCTCCATATGATTTCTGCTGATGATTTTATCCTTCCCCAAGCAAAATCATACTAAATTTCTCATTTAGACGCCTTTTTAAAAGCTTATATTATCCATGGATCTGTTCCCCTACTATCGTAAAGATTCTGAAAAAATTACAAAAATTTTAAATTTGCTAAATGATAGTTCAGGAAAGTTCACAGAGGAAGTGGAAAGTTCACAAATGAAGTAGAAACAGTTTTCGATAGATTCTCCGCACTATATACAGTTATCATCCGACGTTAATCTATTTCGAACCATATATTTGCCAAGGGTGTTGTGGCCTGTAATAAGGTTAGTTACAGTCCTGCTCTTTTTATCCAGTGTCTCATCCACAAGTAAATTCGTCTATTCCCGACACTTGAATTTATCCATCTATTCATCCAGATACCTTTGGGGAAAATGTCCAAAATTGTGCGCCCCGGTAGTCTAGTTGGTAGCGTGCTGGCTTATCAGTACGGGGGTCGTGGGTTCGATTCCCACCAGAGGCACTGGTATCTTTTTGCTACAACGCGCCGAAGACCATAGTAGCTAGTGCTCGGTTAGGGTAATAGTATATAAGTTGTAATTTTATGATTATTAATTAATCAAATAAAAAAAAAAAATATCCCAAACTGCCGATTGTTTAGGCCTTTGCATGTCTGTTGTATTCTTGCTCATTATCCCAAATATCCTTATATTCCGGTACCCAGAAAAAATGAACAACCTAAAATAAAAATTTTATTTGAATTAAATTGGTTTCTAAACAAATATTTAATTGAATCAATTAATATTTTAATTGACTTTTAAATATATAAATACACATTTTATTTTAGACGTAATTCTCAAATTATTTTTTTCATACACTCTATGCTTAAATACAAAATTTTCAGTATAAAATACCAAATGCATTTCAAGTTTACAAACAAAACAAAGCACACTCAAACATAAAAAAGAGACGCTTCATAATTCTAACGATTTTTGCATTTGCAACAAAAGTTTTCCTACACCAAAACTCATATATTAGTTCTCATTTAGTGAGAAAACTATTTTATATGAATGCTTGATGCTTTTGCATGGGATTGTCACTTCTTTCAAAACGTGTTATGATGGGAACCTAGAAAATTCTCGAAATAGATGTATCAACGCATTCCTGAAAGGGTCAATTAATAAATTTGAATACAAAAACTTTATAGATTATTTGTTAGGACAATAGCCAAATAAATAAATATAGAGTATAGTAATTTTCATTTTCGAAAGAACATAATTTTTATTTTTAATAAAAATTATATCAAACTTGTTAAACTTATACATTTTTAAATTAAAAATTCGTGCGAATTTATGCCACTATTAATTCGATAATTATCTTGGAATTGTTTGAGTATCAATCGTTGGTAACAAACAATTCGCTAAAAATATTAATTCGTTATTGCACTAAAATTGTTATAATTTTTTTCTCTCTATGTATCACTTAGGAATACTTTCTGGGAATAATTCTTAATAAGTTTTATTGACTTGTAGATGCTTCACGTGCAATTTCACTAACTAAGCTTTCGTTAATGATTATACAATGCAAGTTAGAAATTCTATAATTTTTTAGCTTACAATTTTTAAGAATATTAATTTTATAAAAATTAAATAACTCCCCAAAAATAATATTTGGGGATTTATTTAATTTTGAAAATATGGGGATATATTTCATAATGAAATAACTTCCCAGTTTAAAAATGAAAAAAATCCTCAAATAATGACATAACAATTGTTGTAATTGTTGTTATCCATATACATTTTTAGGGAATTATTTCATTTTCTTTTTATAGAGTTTTTTCGTAGAGGGTTATTTCATGGATCCGAAGAGAATAATCGAGTTTTTCTATTCTAAGACAAAATGTTACACTTTTGTACCTGTTAAGAATTTTTCAACATTTAACTTATTTTTATTTATATTATGTAAAAACAACAAACTCAATAATTTTAAACGCAAAACTTGATCAATTAATTAGTTTAGTAATGACAATAACACAACCGGAAATAGAGAGTCCCAAATCACGAATATAAATAACATTTCCACTACGATTGTTCGATGACTGATATACATTATATGTTAAGTAAAAATTTATGTCTTCAAATTTAAGAGCAACATTTACCAGCTAACAATTTTTTTCATTACAATCTTAAATTATATTATATATATATCTTCTTCATTTGAAGTACAAATTCTAAATAATATTTTTGAAAATCAAAATCTAATCCATATTATTAATACTCGAGAGCTCGTTTCTGGGACTTTGTATAAATGTGTAAATATTAATATTGTTAACTAGTGTTTATTCTAATTTAAGTTTGTTCAATATTATGAATTAATAAACGTTAAAAAAAAAAAAATATGGTAAACTAAAGGATTTTGTTGTCAAAAATTAATCCTTTGGGCCGAGTCCGCTAATTCAATAGTCATAACGAAAAAGTTAATTATTAGCAAAAACATTTTCCAAAGCTAAATGAACCGCATTATTGTCCACTACAAATTTAGTACATTACTTTTAGATTAATTTTTTTTTTAATCATAGACCACCATTTAGCGGATGCTCCCAACTAATGCAGTAGATTTTGTTGATATACGGAAAATAGGTTGTGGGGAGCTGGAAATAGGGAGAAGTGTCTACAGACATTTGACTTGAATTTCTCTAAATTGTAAGTTTCAGGAAAGACGTCTGCAGGAAGTTTATTCCACATACGGGTGATTCGACCAATCAACGAATTGTCTCTGTAATGCGTTCTGCGATCCACTGGTATATCGGCAACAAACGGATGAGATCTACTTGACAAGCGTGTGTTAGGAACAAAAACATATGTTCTAGGGATAAGTTCACTAATCTCAAATAAATTACAAAAAAATGTTCGATATGTTGAAAACTGACTGCTTTATTAAATGTCAAGCTTTCGTAATTTGAATATGCTTGAGGTACGGTATTTCGCAGTTTATTGGCACAGCTTTCGTCGCTTCAATAAATTCGCCAACTCTACATCAGGTGGCGAGCAACAACTGTTCTAAGACTTATCTACTCGCGCAATTACAGTGTTGCCATGTTTGAAGCCCTTCATCTTTCACCACCTTTCATCTCTCCACTATCCCCTTTCCAAAGAATTAATTAATAGGAAGAATTTCCTGAGTGTTGCTTTTCTTTTTTTAAAAAAAAAAAAAAAAAATAGAAATTATAAAAAAATAAATCAAATTTTTGCGATTTTTTTCCCAAAATGCAGCAACAGTCTTTTACCTTTTGATATTAAAGCAAGTTGTGTTAAAAAATTTTTGGTTTGCATACACTAACCCCTCATCATTGGATTATGTCTGTTAATAAATATTTTATTGAATAGTGAAAATTTATACTTTAACAAAAACTTAAATTTTTACCTTCCTATAGCGATTACCCAAGTTTTTGTTTAACCAAGAGCTCTAAATGCGAATCCTTTTATAAATACCGTAATCTGTTGTTAATTGTCTTTCCAGCGACACTAAACAGTTATATAATATGTTTATAACTTCTTAACAGGAAATCTACATAATGCCAAGTTACCATGTGTACATATTGAAATATGTATGTGTTTGCAATAAAACATGTTATACTATTCTTCTTACAAATATTCCGTTCGTTACGTTATTAAAACAATATAAAGAAATATGTATGTGGAATACAATTTATATTTTTTATTAGAGAGGCAAACTCCGATCCACCCAAAACTTTGGCCACTGAACAAATTTTGGAAACAAAAGTGACAATCATTTAGAGAACGTCCAAAATATACACAAATGTACCAAAATAGAAAATATTTAAGACAAAATTAGGTGTTAAATTGAAATTTGTTAACTTTCAGGGACCGTAAATAATGATTATTGTTCGTTTTTTTAAATCAAAAAATCAATCGCTTGGAACAGACATAAAAAAAAATTTATTGCACCATTATTATTATTTTTTGACAGTCTTTGCATATCCGCCATGATTTTTAAATTTTTGATTTTTAAAGGTTTCTTTAATGGTAATGATTATTTATGAGTAATAATAAAAAAAATCAGCGATAATCATTATTTTTGAGCAAAAAAAAAAAATAAAACTTAAAAATAATCATTATTTATGATTTTTATTTTTTTCGCTCAAAATAAAACTCACTTTCAATTTACGACTTTATATATGAGGTACTTATGAAATAATTTTTAATAATTTTTTTCGCCTTGGGTGGTTCCTCTGTATTTGTTTTATTTGGATATGCGACTATGTTGGTAAAAAAAATTACAAAAAAGTCATAAATAGAAAGTGAGTTTTATTTCGAGAGAAAAAATAAAAATCATAAATAATAATTATTTTTGAGTTGTATTTTTTTTGGTCAAAAATAATGATTATGGCTGATTTTTATTAATATTACTCAAAAATAATCATTACCATTGAAGAAACTCCTTAAAACTCATAATATAATCATTATTGTGTAACTTTTATTATAAAATTCATAATGATTACGGTCCCTGCTAATTTTCATCGAAAATTCGTTAGAAAACACACAAAATTGCAACTGTTTTTTTTTTTTTAATTTTTTATTCATTGACGTACAATTTTCATTTTTCTAACAGTTTACAACAATAAAAATATCATTTGAAGCTGAAATTTTGGAGAAAATCCCTAAAATACTTCTAAACCAGTCCCCCAAGCCCCGTTAACATATCGCTCATTTACTGCAAGAACGTCACAACTTAAAAAACATGATTTTTGAGCTAATGACGCAGAATTGTTCGTTATATCAAGTATAATATTGTGTAAAAAAGACGTGTGGATATCTAGTATACTCACCTCTGGAGCGAAATTATGACGTAATTTTTTTCTTCAAGATGGGAGTAAATTGAAAACTTTAAACTCGTTTTCTACAAAATTAACATTTTTGAGTTGTGATGTTATTGCAGAAAATGAGCGATATGGTAACACCAAAATCAGTCATTTAAAAAAAAGTACAACCACAAATATATTTCAAAAAAAAAAAACAAGTCAGTCATTTTAAATCCATATTTATTTATAACATTATTTTCATTGCATTAAGCACAGGCAACCCAAAGGTACATGAATATTTTGTGTTACCATATGGTAACAACAGGGTGCTATGGGTTAAGCTTATTTCAGATTTTTGAAATGATCAAAAATATTTGTTCTTAAATGATGAATATCCTTAAATAATAAAGTTCACCTTTATAGGCATAAATATGTTGACATACACATTTTAACATTTCCATACAAATTTATGACAAAAAAACGTTGTATTATATATTCACATTCTTCTTTTACATAATTATGGGAGTTTTTAACAGGTGTGTTTATTTTTATAATTCCATTTTATTATTACAAAAACATACGAAACAAAAACATATAAAATTTAATTATATATTTACATGATTTTAAGCAATTTACATAAATTTTCTCATATCATTTGGCTCTTTTACTATCTAATATATTTATGTTACAAACATTTTGATATTTATATTAAGCTTTTTACTTTTTGTCTTTTTTAGCGTATTTCTGAACGCGCCTTGGATGGCTTAAATAATTTAAAAACTTTAAATTTACGTAACAATTTACTGAAAAAAATCGATAATGGTTTGTTACGTGGTACACCGGCACTACTCTCACTCAACGTGCAAAGTAATAAATTGGAAACATTGACATTTTATACCTTTCAACCAATTATGGATAATTTGGTCAATAGTAGTAGTGAACTATTGGTAAATGGTAAGTTATTTTGTTTTTCTTTTTCGAAAAAAAATATATATTATTATAACACTAAAATACACGAGAAGAAATTATAGTAAATTTTGAGAAAAAAAAGGCAAACTGATCATAAAGTTTACTATAATTGCTGATTATTTAAGACAAAAATGCCAAAGAGATTAATAGAAAAATTTAATATATATTACATTCGTGTATTACAGACATGTACAAAACTACGAAATTATTGTCGAACTAACGAAAAATTTGTAAAAAAAAAAATAGATGTTCAATTTTTCAAAAGTTTTTGTTATTTTGATTTATGAGTGTACTTGAAAAGTGTTCAAAATTCATAACATAATATGTACAGTAGGCTGTCCCTTAAAGAGGTATTTTTCGATTTTCGTTCATTACACAAGACAATTATATTGCAAATGGTTCCTAATGGAGAAAATGGATTTTTTTTTTCTGTTAAAAATTAAGTGTCGGATTTCAGCTGAAACAGGACAATTAAAAAATAATTTATTTGTATTAAAAATTCACAAAAACTTGAAGTATTTAAGAATTTATTCTTTTAGTTTATTTATTGATTTAATAAAGGTTTTTCAGATATGAAATTCAGACTTCAGTGGATATCACTAACTCACTTCAGACTCCCAGCAAAATTTTTTAAGAACCGGTTACATCTGAATCTATTGCAGAACAGCTTAACTTACCACCGGTTGCATGGAACCCATTCTACAACAGGTTCCTGTGAGTCAAAATGTAAGGTTTAACTGTCCCAGAACTAGTTCTATAAGTGGTTCTAGAACCGCTTCTAAAGCAACATATTCTTGTTTGTAGATAAAGAACCAATTACAAGTAGGACAAATCCCATACAAAAACCTAACAGTATAAGTTATTCTGTAACCTATTTTTTGGATTTTACTTATATACTGGGCCTGGAATCAAAAATTACGCACAAATTCGATAAAAATGCTCGAACGTAATTTTTTAAAAACAATAATAAATATTTTTTAAAAAATAATTTGGTGATGCCGATTGCCATTTTTATAATATAATAGTTGTAATTAAAGAACAAAATAAATACATTGAAAAAATTATATGTCGTGATTGTGTGTGAAGCAACTCCTTTCCAGGACATTTTATGAAATTTATTATTTTGTCAAATGTTGAAATTTTTTTAATGTTTTCTTAATAATATGACCTTATGACTAGAACATAATTATCTTTACTTTAAGATAAAAAAAACCTTTAACTCTTTGTCCCCGCGGGACGAAAAATGCAAACACTAAGACAGACAGAGCTATAAAGTGCCAACCGAATTGAAAAGTGTAGTTTAATTGTAACAACTTTTAAATTCAGTTACTACAACAATATTTTCATTGCATTTCTGAATATGTTGGGTGTTAAAACTCAAATACAGTTGACCTAAATGAACTTTGTTGTGAAACTAAAATTAAGTTGTGCCAACCGACTGAAATTCGTAATAAACGAATTTGAGTCATAGTCACCGAAATTCAGTTGGCAAATAGCTAAATTGTTCTCTGTGTGTACTGACAATTTTTGTTTTATTACTGAATTTTAAACTACTCGTATTTTGTGCATTGCGGTAGTTTTTTTTTTGCTAAATTTAGCAACACATGTCTGCTGAACTACAGTTAAATGAAAAAAAAAAAATTAATAGAAACAATTAGTAGCCGCTACAAAATTTTAGTAAAATTTCAGTAAACTTCAATTTAAAATTTATTTGCTAAAATCAGCAAAAGATTTGCTAAATTTGAGTACATCCAATAAAACTTCACAAAATTAAAACTGAAAAGTAAAATAAAAAGTCTTTGTTTTTCAACGCTTTTTCCTCATTATTTTAATTTTAACTCTGTAAAAAAAAATTATTTGTTTAAAAGTCATATCTTTTTGTGATTAGCTAAATTTAGCAACTAGTTTTCAAAAATTTGTAAAATATTTTGCATAAATCAGCAACAAAAATTAGTACAAATAAGTACAGTAATTTGTATATTTAGAATAGCAAAAAATGTTACTAAAATAAAAAATGGTACTAAAAATTAGTGCAAAAATAGTGCGATTGAAAAATCTATCTACTACCGTAATTTTGTAATGAATAAACAACTTCAATAACTTTGAATTGATAAAAAAAAGTACGGCTTGATAATAATTAATTATTTTATGTAAATTGATTAAGCATAGGGTTAATATTTCCGCTTTTGACCAAAAAGGACCACTTTGCAAATTTAAAGGGTACTAAACTAACGAACTAACGCAATTCTTTGATCGTGAACAATCTTACTTTTAGAGGTTAAAAAGGTGTGATCCAAAATGGCCCTAGGAAAAACAAATAAAACTATACTCCTTTAAATTGTTTTGGTAATGGTTAGATATATCATTGAAAATCTTAATTTGATATTAATTTTTATAAAGTTCTTTGGAAGAACTGTGAAAAAGGAAAATAAAAGGAAACTGGAGCCATTTTTGACCCCACTTTTTTTAATATTAAAAGTAAAATTGTTACGATTTAGAAATTCGAACTGTTCCTAATATTAGCATACTTTATCACAAAAACTTAATCAAAATCTGCAACAAGTTATTCTGTGATGCTTATTTCGTCAAAAGTGAAAGCATATCGCAATATGGATCAAATTGCATAAAATAATTATTTGTATCAAATGGAATTTTTTGTTTTATCATATGAAAAGCTTTACACTTTTGTAGTCATAATATAGATTTCGTTGTATGCAGTTTTTTTTCCTAAACCACTAACGGTTAAAAATTTGTTAAATACAGGCAATGACAATTATAGTATAATTAAATTATGCGATAAGTTTACAAAAAAATGCATTCATTGATGAAAACATTAAACTTTTGTTAAATTTTTAACAAAATTATCAATTTCCATGTCCTGGAAAACAGTTGCTCTACACTAGAGTATCCAAAAAAGCAACGCTGATTTTTCTTAACCCCTCGAATTTTATGATATAATGGGTTTAAAACTAAGATCTGCGAAAAAACTAGACTTCTATCGCTGCCTTCTATTTTGACTTTTGACCTAAAAAATGCACTAAAAATTTCTTATAGCTTTGTTGTTCTACCAAGAATATTATAAACCTGGATGCGCACTTCTGTACGCGATGCGCTTATGATCGTGCAAGCAGCCCAACGCGCCATAGCGTGGATTATTAACACAGTGGTTTTCTTCAACAGCATAATTAATATTTTTTATTCTATTATATATTTTTATGCATTTTTAAGTGGTCACATTTGTGCGCGATATCACGATGTTGCGTTGGTGTGCGTTCACGATCATAAGCTTACACAGAAGTGCGCATCCTGGTTTATACTATCCTACATCCTGGTTTATACTGTCTACAACTTTTTAAATTATCTGCTTTCATTAAAAAGTGGTATGAGTATAAATATGCAATAAAACAGCAAATGTTTTTCACATAGATACTTTTGAGCTACATGTGAAAAATCGTGATGATGATATGAAAAATGATGATAAAAATCAGAATATTGCACCCAGTCCATCATTAAATGCCCTGGGAGCGAGAAAAAAAAACAACTGCAATTTTCATATATTACACAAATTATCTGATTTTTATATAAAACAATTATATTACAAAAATTGCAATCGACATCTCCAAATTTGACATTTTAAAAAGTCTTTATTCTTGAGGATGTCAGTTAGTAACTAACGTTTTCAGTTTCTACAAGTTTGTAAACTAGAGTTTTTATTGCCGTTTTTAAAAAATGTAATAATTTTTAAAAGTAGTGAATTCAAAAAGTCATAATTCCTAAAGTAGATGGAATATTTCGAAGATTTTAAAAGCATGTAGAAGCTTGAACTGTATACTTTAAGATTTGTTATTAAAATTTTACTTATATTGCGAAAATGCATTCATTTTTAATTACAATCTTGTAATGCATTTTGCACTCTTTTCCCCACATCGATTTTTGAAACGCTGTAATTTTTGAAAACTTTATAACAATTGGAATAAATAATCACTTCGAGTTTTTGGGACGAAAGTGCTAACTAGTTTTTATAATTTTTTCAACAATAGGTTACTTAATTGTAACAAAATAATTAAATTTTTTTTTTTTGGTTTTTTAAAGGATTTTAAAGTTTTTTTTTCAATTTAAAATTATCCTAACATCACTGAACTTTGAAGTGCAGTATCTTCTAAAGCGTTTTGAATATTTCCATAACTTAAAGAGCATGGAAAAAGTGTAGTTGTGTAGTTTACGATTTCCGGCTTTAAATGCAAATGAGGGGTTTTAAAGAACATTGCATTTGAAATGCCTATAATAGCCTTCAAAGGCTTTTTAAATCATATAAATAGTCAATATACTTTAGAACATTACGCTATTAAAAGTTCAGTTCTGACATGAATTTTTTGTTATAACCCAAAAACTATAAAATTTTTATTTTTTAAATACTATTTATTTTTATATGAGAAATCTAGACTGCAATTTTTGAATAAAATCATTAAAAATTGCTTGCATTCTGGTCCTAAAAAAGACGAATTTGTCATATATCAAAATATGATAAATTTTTCAAAAATTACAAAGTTTTAAAAATTCAAAGGGGGGCAAAGTTGCAAAATGCAATCGAAAATTGTATTTGCGTTATGAATGTATTTGTGCAAAGCACATGTTGTTTTTTAAATACAAATCGTTAAGTAGACAATTTCGGCTTTCATATGATTTTGAATTCTTTGAAATACTCCATACACTTCGGAAAATATGGCCCTTCAAATTTCACAACTGAAAACAGTAGTGAGTAATACACATTCCAATTTTTACAAAATCAAAGGGTTGGAGGCCAACAAATTTATGTTTTTGAACGTTTCTCATGGAATGGACGATATACACACTTTTCGAAAATGTGCTATCAAACGGCTGGAGGCCAACAAATTTATTTGAACGTTCTCTCATGGAATGGACGATATACACTTTTTTCTCATAGGGGCTATTTTCGGCGAAATTTAAAAGTTTAAGAATTTTTCTATTTGGCAGCATTTGCTTGTAATGACAAATCTATTTTTAAGGGACACCCTAATGTAAAGCTTTAAATTATACAATTTAAATAAAAAAAAACAATTTTAATCATTAGTCGTCTATACTAAAGCGAATGTCCATCTCTGTAGGACCACAGTACGTATGATTAATTAAATAACACTCATACGCCGTGTGGTGTGTTTAAGTTAAAAAATCAATTGTATACTAATCTTTGAGCCAACTTAACGTGCTTTATTGTGAAAAATTAATATAAGGTGCATTTATTTAGGTTGAAATTCTTAATTTTTGAAAACTTTCTCAAATATTTGTCTATTTACTATTTTAGTTTTTAGTAATTAAAAACAAAAAAAAATTGGTTTCCTCAGTGTATTTATTAAAGCATAAAATTTGTTCAAAGGTACAGAATAAATGTTTGTGTAATGTCTATAGATATAGATAATAAATAACTAAATGTGTCAATTGCTATTTAAATATTCCGTTATAATTAGTCTAACGAAAATATACACAACATCAACATCCTACACTCGTTATGGCCAACGTGAAATGTATAAAAATATATTTTAGCCTTGATTATGTAGCAGTATAAAATAACACAGTGGAACAAATGAGAAAAATTATAAAATAAAATATTTCTGTACTAATTAAATAAAATTCCTAGTTTTTAATTGACCTAAAGTTATAAACTAATCTGCCTTTATCTAAATTTCTTAGCATTTTATATATCTTAGACTCTACTGTTTATAAACTAAAAACAGTTGTAAACAATTTTCAGTTCCTTCCTGAAAACTAGTGTTTGCTTTGAAAGTGACTTGCACTTATAATGATTACTAACGTTTTATTTTAGTATCTATGCACTGAAATCTTGTTTTCAAAAGAGTGTAGACTCTACTTGTCATCATTAAGTTTTTTTTTTGTATGTTTAAGTTTAGTATTTATTTTCATTTTATTTTCATATAATATATTTTTTTTAGATCAAGTGAAATGTTAATATAACAGGTTTTATGTTTTGTCATTAAGGACATTTAGGATCGTCATAGTTCAAATATTCATTTCCGTTAACAGAGACAAATACATATATGAGGCTTTACCAGCCAACTATCTAAGAGCAAAACAAAAAGTATGTTCAAGCATTGTAAAACTAACAGTCTGTACTCCTAAAAGTGACGAAACAAGGTAAGGTATACAGGGTGTATCTTAGCTATAAAGGCAGTGGAATAATGATTACACTGAATAATATACGCTAGTAAAGCGTGTTTTTTTTGTTAGAGTGTCACAACTTTGAGTTGGCATCACTGCTTTATTTGACCCCCCATTTAACAGGTGATAGCTGCTTTTTGTTAAGTTTGCTTTGAAATTTCATTATGAATCGACTTACACTAGAGCAACGCATGCAAATTGTTGAAATTTTTAATCAAAGTAATTATTTCAGTCGTCAAACACTTCGTGCACTTCTTCCATTTTATGGCGTACATAATTGTCCTTCAGAGCATTCAAGATTCAACTTGTGCAGAAATTAAAGCCAAATCGTATGCGCCGCCAGTTCTTCGAATGGGCTGAAGCACAAATTGATATTAATTTTGAATTTCCATTCAAAATTTTATTGTCCTATGAAGCCCATTTTTGGGTACGTAAATAAGCAGAATTGTCGCATTTGGAATGAGGAGAATCCACAAGATTTTGTCAAAACACCATTACATCCAAAGAAAATGACTGTTGGGTGCGCTTTATTTGCTGGCGGAGTCATTGGCCCATATGTCTTAAAAAACGATGATGGTCAAAATGTTACTGTCAATAGTGAACGGTAATGGAACATAATTCGAAATTTTTTCGTACCTCAATTACGTGGCACTAATCTTGCTGACATGTGGTTCCAACAGGGCGGAGCCACATGCCACACAGCGGGCGCTACAATTGATTTACTCAAAGAAACTTTTGATGAAAAAATAATTTCACGTAATAGCCCAATTAATTAGCCACCAAGATCCCGTGATATAACCCCATTGCATTATTTTCTTTGGGGTTGTGTTAAGTCACTTGTCTACGTAGATAAACCACAACAATTGAACACCTGGAAATCAACATTCGAAGAGTTATCGACGAAATAAGGCCACTAATGCTGCGAAAAGTTGTTGAAAATTGGTGTTCCACATATTTAAACATTAATTTCATAACATTTTTTTTTCCAATAAAGTCCGTTTCATTGATATTAAAAATATATTTCTTTATTTTGTTATGGTTTAAACTGGTGCCACTCTATAAAAATCACCCTTTAGTATAACTACGTATATTTTATAAGTTTTTTTTTTTTTGTTTTATGTAAAACATTAAATCATTGCCCGGAAGATGTCATTCGGAAAAATGACAAAATAAAGAATAATTAAAAAAAAAAGACCACGAGCTCAAAAATTCATTTATTTATTGATTTTTGGGAAAATTTACATCACTCTAGGTTAAAATAATACATATAAAAAGTTACAGATATAATAGTGATTTCGTATTATATTCAACTAAAAAGGGGAACGTATCCTAATACATAAAATATTTTTACAATTAGTATTACACAAAATATTAATACATTCGAATTAAGAATCATTCTAATAAAAGCTTTTTATCCAAAAAGTTCGTACATTCCCTGTTTATATAAAAAAAAATCTGATTCTTAAATTCTTGTTTAATTCCTTTTTTTTCATTCTCTAAACGCGCCATGTTTATTGTAATAATTACACGCAATTAAAATTGGTAGACCACCATATGCACACGTACACGTTATTATATACTTAAACTAGCATTTTTTTTTTAAATAAAGCTGAAAAAAAGTACACAATTAAAGTGTAAATGTTGAGGTAAATGGTCATTAGAATAAAGCACATTAAAAATAGATAATCACCTGTGTAATTAGTCTCCAAAGTGAGTTATTATCTGCACAAGCGAACATTTTTACTTTGAAAATTATGGTAAGAAATGAAATTAAAAATAACATAAAGTTAATAGTTTAGAAAAAAAAATTTAAGTTTTAAGGGCTAAAAGAAATGATAAAATAAGCAAAGCAAAGCAATTATTAAGCAACAAGTCGAGCTGCATTTATAAAATTTAATCAGTAAAAAAAACTGAAAAAAACGCTGAGTTTAAAATTTATACAAAATCTGTCAAACTGAATTAAAAACTTCTGCAACATTATAAATATTTTTATAGATTTTGCAAACTAAAACCAAAATCGTAATTAGAAATTTTTAATCGCCTTTAAAATTTATAATCATTTTGGAAAGTGATATAAAGCATTTCAAATGATTATATACATTTGTTTGTCGCTTTAAAATATATTTGTCACTTCACCCAGTATGGGTTCCTCTAGACCCATTTTTCAGGCGGAGATTTGGGCCATTTGTGTCTGTGCAGGGGAATGCATGCGAAGGGGAACTCGCAGATCTCGCATCTACATTCTTTCTGACAGTCAGGCTGCACTGAGGGCCTTAATGGCCTATAAGGTGTCGTCCGGGTTGGTCATGGAATGCATTCAGACTCTCAATAGGCTCGGTAGAGGCAACTATCTAACCTTGGGGTGGATTCCTGGTCATCAGGGGCATGAGGGCAACGAGAGGGCAGATTGTCTTGCCAACAGCGGGGCCCGAAAGCCCTTTATTGGTCCTGAACCATTCTGTGGAATACCTGCTGGGTATGTTCGGGAAAGGCTCAGGGCATGGAGAGAGTCTGAAATCTCTGGTCACTGGGAAAACTCTCCTGGTCAGCGCTTTGATTGATCTCTTTTTCCAGTAGGGGGTCGAGGCGACTCTTGTCGCTTGAAAGGTGGGGTTTGAGGACCCTGGCGTCGTACTTAACTGGACACTGTAATCTCAGATACCATCTGCACAAGAAGGGTCAATCGGACACGGATTTGTGTAGGTTTTGCGAGATGGTGTCTGAGACCTCGGAGCATGTTCTCTGCGAATGTCCCAGGCTTTGTGATAGGAGACTTAGGTTTATAGGTGATCGATTCATTTCGCCTTCCGACATCGCGAACATTTTGCTTAATAGGATAATTGGCTTTATAGGTAGCTTGAATCTGTAGGTAACCTTATGCAGCACAAAAGACCTACATTGGTCGCGGTGCATAGTGCCTTCTGATCTAATCTAATCTACATAGATTTGCTAAGACTATAATTATCTTCACTTATATTTAAAAAAATCTTTAACTTTTAGTAGACAGGGTGCGTTGAAACGTAATTTTATAAAATTTTCCAAATACGGTTAATGTTTACACTTTTTTTTCTTTTTTTAAAAAGAGAAGCACCACTTAGGAAATTCTTCCTATTAATTAATGTGTTGCTTTCTTTGGAAAGGGGATAGTGGAGAGATGAAAGGTGGTGAAAATATGAAGTGCTTCAAACATGGCAACACTGTAATTGCGCGAGATGATAAGTCTTAGAACAGTTGTTGCTCGCCACCTGACGTAGAGTTGGCGAATTTATTGAAGATTTTTGTTTCACAGCCCTGATTCATTATTTTACTTCGGTGGGGTTAAGTGCTATTGGAACACCGAAGGTGAGCGCAGCGGTACATATAAGTGATAGAAAACTCATACATATTATTTTTCTAAATTTATTTTGTCGTCACCGGGAATCGAACCCGGTACCATCTGTGTAACAGTCCAACGCGCTAACCATTACACTACAACGCCCACAAGGTTGAGGGTTCAATGGGTCGAAAACGGTTCCAGCTCCTTTTCTTCTCCCAAACTATGCAAAAATGGGTATAAAATTAAATGTATTATAAAAATCTATCTAACGATTAAACTAAATAAATTTAATGGGGTATATGTATTTGTTTTTCCTGGGGCCATTTTGGGCGCCACCTTTAAAATCATTAAAAGTAATATTGGTACGATTGGAAAACTATTATATAACGAATGAACTTTGATTTTCTGATTTCAGATGACCCAGCACCAAGTTATAAAGTTCACCGCAATTCTACTTTTTTTTGAGGCACGTCCATATAATTGCTGCCATTGCCGTGTTTTTTAATATTTCTCCGTGAAAATTTTACACAACATTCTTCAAATGTCATGCTTTAATGTCCTTTTAGTTTTAATAAAGAGATTAAAACGGTGTCGTCACAAACAAATCATAAAAAAACTACTTTTTTCTTACGAATTGTTCTCCTCGAAGAGAAAAAGCAATTGTACAAATTTTAAAAATTTTCGAAAAAATGGGGAAGTTGTCATATTTTGAGCTCGTTTTTAGCAGTATAAAATAAATTATTATTTATATTATTTTTGCAAATGCTAGAAATTTTGCTATATCAATATATTTTTAATGGAAACAAAATACCAATTTAAAATAATCTAAAAATCGGCCAAAATTTATTTTACAAAATAAGTTTTGGTGCTATTATTTATTATATACAGGGTGTCCACCGGGAAGTTATACTACTTTGTTTTGCCACCATTTTGGTAAACATTAGTCTTGACAGTTCATATTTGCCAGTCGTGAAGTAGACACGTGACAAATTTATTATGGAAATATATTCGTTAAACCAACGTGTTTTAAACTTTAAAACATTTTATCAAAATCAATCATCGATTACTGTGACGATGAGAATGTTACGTGTTATTTCAAGTTGTTTCAAGAAATTCTTTTTGTGGGGATATCTAAAAAGCAAGGTTTATGCAAACAAACCAGAAACGCTTGAGCAACTCAAACAAAATGTTCGTGATGAAGTTAATGAAATACCGTGTGAAATGTGTGAGAATGTAATGAAAAATGTGCTCAAAAGGGCTCGCATTTGTGAGGCTTACAGAGGCGGACATTTATCTGATATTGTATTAAGTAAAACATTTATTAATATAAGATCCATTCTCTTTCATTTAATCAAAAATTATAAACAAACAAAGTAGTATACCTTCCCGGCGGACACCCTGTATTAATAGTACAATTCGTATTTGTTTTTGGAAAACATATTCGTTGCATATTGTCCTTCATAAATATACAATGTTACAGTATGAGCAATAAATAATGCACATTCGAAAATTCCGTATACGTCATGTAGGCTTAACAAGGAAACATTGGAATATAATTAAAAGATAGTACTTAACGAATATTTTCTTCAAAACTTATACGAGTTACACGATGAAACTTTCTGGATCGGTAGAAACACATCTAACTTTATTTATTATAAGAAAATGTTGGCCGAATATTGAGAACTTGTGAGGTTTTTCAAATAATTTAATGTTTTTCAAATTCGTAATCAGCGTAACAAAACTAATTAATAAATCATTGCAAAATTATATTGCAAAAAATAAAAAAAAAAATCCAACATTTCATATTCTTTTGTGACTTTTTTCGTCTATTTATACTTAGCAACTTTTTTGCTGATTCTTGCTGGTTAATTTTAAACTTTCAATAAACATAAATTTAGCTCAAACAATTCTTTATCATATTATTATTTAACAAATAAAATCTGGTATTTTTAGCAGTTTTCCATGCAACATCATTTTGAACTAATTTTTATTAGTTTTTGTAACAAAAGTTACAAATTGTTTTCTATTAGTGTTTAGAATTAAATAAATGTTTTTGTTTTATTGATTTTTAAATTATCTCTTAAAACAAAAAATAGTAGTTCTATTTAAATTAAGCCTTATTATTTCTTCTATGAGAAATCTAATTTTTAAATACACACACACTCATATTGTAAAATTTATATCTATTTTAAAATTTTGCAACTATAATTGAGTAGTTATTTTGAAAAGTATTTTTGTTTTTAAGTATGTAATTATGATAATTGACAGAAGATTATGCAATCACAAAACCACAAAAAAAATATTTGTTATATAATTTGAAAAAAAAAAAAAATAAATAAAAAATAAACGTAATTTGACTTATACAAACCATTGTGCAAATTCTCATTTATTAGAAATTAATAACTGTTTTTTTCATTAGACTTTTGAATATATTTATATTAATGATAAACTAAACTAAGTAATTAGCAATAAAATATGTATAAAGTTATGTTCTAATATCTATTCTATAGCCATATTAAATAACCACAGAGACTAGATGGTACTAAAATGTGGTATACAAATTCAATACTAGATCTTTTTTTTGTATGCAAAATATGTATTTATTTTGTTTCTCAGATTAAATGCAAACATATGAAATTTATTATATGCATTTTAAACATTTCAAGTGCATACATAAATTTTTACACTCACAATAATAACTCTGTAATTTAACAGAAATTGTTCTAATATTTTACTGAAAATAACATACGAGGGCGGCACAATAAGTCCGTGACTTTTCGAACTTCCCTCGTAGTTATATGAAATGCAATACTACTACCACCAAGTACCACCTGTTAGTTGACTTCTGTCAAATTTTGAGCAAGTTCCGTCATTTACTTTGCGTTTTACAGCTGTTCAAAGCATACAACCTCGTGGATTTTTTAAAAATGGAAAAAGTGAATTTCAAGAGCTCTTAAACATTATTTTTTGCAAAAAAAACTGTCAATCAAACCAAGAAAAATCTTAATAAGTACTACGGGGACTCTGCACAATCGATTTCAATGGTAAGCAAGTGGTTTACTGACTTTCGTTGTGGTCGCACAAGTTCAAATGACGCAAAACGTTCTGGACGGCCAATTGAGGTCAATACACCCGAAAATGTTGAAAAAAAAAATCCACGATATGGTGTTGGCCGATCGAAGAGAAAAAGTGCGTGAGATTGTTGAGCCATAGGCATTTAATATGGCAGTGTGTTTTCGATTTTAAATGATCATTTGGGTTTAAGAAAGCTGTCTGCAAGATGGGTGACGCGCTTGCCCTCAATTGACCATAAACGTAATCGTGGCCAATAAGGTGATGGCAACAGTTTTTTTTGGAATGCACGCAGGATAATCCACATCGATTACCTTCAAAAGGAAAAAAAAAACAATAAACGGCGAATATTATGCCAACTTATTGGACCGATTTAACGAAGATTTAAAACAAAAACGACCCCATATGGCCAAGAAATGCCTATTTTATGGACCTCGAAAAATCCTGTTTCTTGGAAGGGATACACAAATTTGAGAAACGTTGGTCTAAGTGTACTGAGCTGAAAGAAGATTATGTTGAAAAATAATTTTTTTTTGCAGAAAAAAACTGTTTTTCTTTTAAAAAGTCACATACTTATTGATCTGCCCTCGTATATGTAGAAAAATGTTCGTTTTTTTTTTTTTTTAAATTAGTAAAACTATTTTTGTTGATTTCTGGAAATATTATTTTATAGTTAAATTGCAAACGTGTTACTTTGAGTGTAGTAAAATGAAATGATGTGGCTGTGACATGAAATAAATTTTCTTTGAATTTTAATTATATATGCAATAACAGAAGTTACACTCAAATAAAAAGCTTCATAACATTTATGAAAAAGTTCATATATATGATGAAAAATTTCATTGATTTTCATCCAATGCAACACTGTAAGCTGTTTCATAAATGGGTTAATTGATGACAGGCTTCTTCATATTTATGAAATGCTTCATAAATATTACAAATACAATAACAAAGTTTTTTAAAAAAAGTTCAAATACTAAATTGATGTTTCAGAATTTCAAAATATTTCTGGTTGCTTTTAAGTTTTAAAAAGTCTAAGCTGAAAATTATATTTGCTGAATTTCAAATAGAAATTTGAATTAAAAGCAACATTTTATTTTCACAAAGTTTATAAAACCTTTTATTGAAATAATGAAGATCTATGAAACATTATTCATAAATTTTTATGAAATTTTTCATCACGTATATGAAAACCTCATAAATATAATGGCAAACGATTTATATCGTCAATATGATGAAAGTTTTTACCCTGAGTGTATGAAAATAATAGTTTTAAATATACTTAATAATATTAAAGTACGCTCAAATATAAAAAAGTTAGTAGAAAATAACCTTACAAGCATAAGGAAAGCAAAAACAAAGTTGATATTAAAGGAGCTTTTCCAGACGCAAAAAATAAATTTTATATAAAAAAAAATTTCAAATATAGAGCAATTCCATATGAAAGCGATCACCTTTTGGACGACCCCTCTCCGATTTTAAAATAAATAGTCTCAATCGATTGCGCAGCAAAAAATAATGTACCTACATATTTTTTTTTTTTATAGTGACTGGTTTAGTGGTGGTGTGCACCACTGTCATGTGACAAAATTGAAGAATTCTTCATAAGGGACCTCATTGAAAGTTGTTTTAAAAAAACTACTAAAGCGATCGCAACGAGTGATAGCTCGTTGGAAAGGTATTGAATCAGGCTTTAATAGAAAAAAATTTTCCTAATTTTTCTCAGAAATTTACCTTTTTTCCCATGAAAATTAAATTTTCCCATGAAAATTAAATTTTCCGATTTTCCACAGAAGCTCCTAAATTTTCCGGCTAATTTTATTTTTTTTTGGTTCCTCATAATTTTTGCTTTAAGAATCAGCAATAAAAAATGGGCCCCTACTCCTTGTTTGGACAGGAGAAGAGCATTTAAGAGACCACCTTGTTCTCATTGTTTTTATATTTTTTATAATTGAATTATTTTTAATTATTTAACAAGTTTTTTTTAAAACAACTTTCAATGAGGTCCCTTATGAAGAATTCTTCAATTTTGTCACATGACAGTGGTGCACACCACCACTAAACCAGTCACTATAAAAAAAAAAAAAATATGTAGGTACATTATTTTTTGCTGGGCAATCGATTGAGACTATTTATTTTAAAATCGGAGAGGGGTCGTCCAAAAATTTGCCAATTTTGATCGTTTTCATATGGAATTGCTCTATATTTATAAATATATATAATTATATCAATCGCTATTTAGAGACATTTCCAATGGTGTTGTCTTCAATTTTAATGCAATTTTCTTCGTCGTATTTGTAAAAACTTCATAAAGATGATGACTAACACTGCGCTACAAAATTGAAGCCTAAAATCGAAAGCAAGAGTACCGATCACTGATCCTAATTATTTCGGCCAATTCCTAATTTAATGGCGTACCCAGTTCTTTCACTTATGGGCCAGAGAAAAACCGCGGGTTTACGTGTTAGTGCTGCACATTTATTAACTAAATTTGATACCCAAATGTTACAGAAGCTATTTTATGCATTTATCTTAAAAAGTACAATCAAATATTTTGATTTTTAAATTTTATGTATAAAAAACTGCAAAACTTTTATGCAAATTTGAGAAAAATCTAGCGTATAAGTGAAAAAACTGGGTACACCATTAAAACCATTGTGTCCGATATATTAACGATCAATGGTCGGTACTCTTGTTTTATTTTTCGAGTAGAACTTTGTAATTTATGACAAAATATTTATAAAACATGTTCATCAATATTATAAAAATTTTTGCCTTGAGGGTAGTTAATATTAAATTTGCATAAATAAAATTAAATTTTTGTCCCCATCAACTAATTTGGGCTTAAAAAAAAATATTTTTTGTTAATTTAAGCAACTCGGATTTCAAAAGTTAGTAATACCAAATAAGTTAAATTAGCAACCGAAGTTAGTAAAAAATGTTGTACTTTTTTAAAATAGGAAAAGCAAAAATTTTTACTTAAAACTATTTTTTTTTTTATTTTTTTATTAATTAATAATCATATAATTACAAATTATATAATATTACCCTAACCGAGCACTAGCGACTAAGGCCTTCGGCGCGTTGTAGCAAAAACAGACCAGTGCCTCTGGTGGGAATCGCACCCACGACCCCGCACTGATAAGCCAGCACGCTACCAACTAGCCTACCGGGGCACACTACTTTATGTTTCTACTGAAAATTAATATAACAATAGTAAAGAGAAATTTATTTATTTTATTTATTTTGATTTCCTATACAACAAGACTAATAATCTTATGATTAGAGTATAGGAGGAGTAATAGTAATGAGCTATGATGCTAAAACATATACATATGATAACAATTTGAAAAAAAAGAAAAAAAAAAATTATATATAAAAACAGATTAAATAAATTTTAATAAATTAAAAATGGAAACATAGTTTAAACAATTAAAAATGAAATTAACAAATACAAAATTAATTTATAGCATTAATTTTAATTTTAACATAACATATTATGCAAAACTATAAAAATCAAAAAGGGACCTTTTAAAATGCATGGCATTGCTTATAAATTGTATGTTTGGTGGTGGTTGAAAACTGTTTTTCTAATTATTTTACAAACTTTTTATTTTAGCAGCAAAAACCATTTCTATAAGTCAATGTGGCTTATCAAGTTTTTTTCAGAAATTCTATTTAAGATTTTCTTATTTTCAAGAAAAATTTGCTATCTTGAAGGGCTTTTATACTCTAGATACTAAAAATTAATATAATAACAGTAAATTGATATTGAAACTGTTTTACTAATTGTTTTGCAAACTTTTTTTTTTAATGTACTTAAATCATTTCAGCATTTATTTTATTAAAAAAAGAAATATGTTTCGTATATTACAAGCATAGAAATAAACGTGTAAAAATATCAGAAAAAGCTACTTAA
Source organism: Delia radicum (assembly GCA_021234595.1). NCBI lineage: Eukaryota > Metazoa > Arthropoda > Insecta > Diptera > Anthomyiidae > Delia > Delia radicum. Next base: position 55,307,835 of record CM037853.1, read on the forward strand.
AACTACACTCAAATAAAAAGTTAGTACAGTCATCAAAACATTTTTCTGATTCAACAAAATTTTAGTCAGGAGGGTGCTTGCAAAAAAATTGCTAATGTCAGCAAAATATTTTGGTGAAAATCAGCTAGCTGATTTTTAGCAACAAAATTAGTATATTCAGCAAAAGTTTGAGTAACACTTAGTAGAATAGAAATTAGAAACCCTTGCTAAAAATTAAGAAAATTTTTGTTGAATATAGTTAATTTATTTGCTGAAAATCATAAAACATATTTTTGTGATTCTTTTTAAAATAATTTGCAATACGTTACAAAATATAAAAATGTTCATACTCCCAAATTCATGATATGAATTAATTTAATATCTAAAAACAGTAGAAATAATTATATATTACATAAACGAAATTATCTTTGAACTATATACAACCCTTTTTTGCAATAATAAAAAGGAAACTGAAAAATCTACCTAAGATGTATGGCTTTGTCTTTCGCTTTAATCTGTCTAGCTATTGCATATTTGTTTGCAATTGGACCACACAAGATTTTTAATATACATATATAAACATTTTGTTTACAAATACACATTTAATCTTTATTAAATTTAAATATTTTATTTTGTCTTTAATTAAATTAATAGACAATTACTTTCACAAGCCGGTGAAATTTGTTTTATGTATGAAAAACAAATACAAAAATCTTCCATGGTTGATTTTTTTTATATTATGTCTTACTAGAGTTGTACTTTTTAGTATAACTTTCCTCGTCACTACTACATCATGACATGCCGCGACATCTAATTCATTCTGAGTATATCTTTCAATCTGGTTGTCGTTCATCGGTTAAATTTACAAAAGTTTGTTTATATTCCAGTTGAAATAGCAATTCCCTCTGCTAAAATCAGCAAAAACTGTTACTAAATATTTGTGGACCGCAAAAAATCTGAAAAAATCAGAAGAATTTTATTAATAAAATATTTTATAAATCTTCCTGTAATGCCATTTACGATAAGCGCTTTCTGGCAGCATGTGAAACCCATTTGATAATCTTTATTAGATTCCCATATTGAAGAATTATTTAGTAGACATTTTGGCAAAACATTACGATATTTTTTTACGATATTAATTTAATAATATAACTAAAATAACTATAATTTTATACTATTTGCACTGAAATTGTTAAAAAAAAAATTTATTTTTTATTTAAGTAATAAAATTACTAAAGAGTTGGTTGTGTTATGTTTTAAAAATCTTGCCCTAAATTCAATTTAACAATTTTTAAACATTTTCTTTTATCTTTAATAAAATTTAAGCTGTTTAATGTCAAAAGCAAGACAAAATTGTACTTCTATCATTTTCAATTAAACAATATGTACTGGTAGACAGACTTATAGAGATAAAAAATTTTAACAAAAAAAAATAAAAAATGTATAAATCTACACTTATGTGGCACTATCAAACAAAATACACAGATACATCTTACAGCTACTAAACATACATACAAACTCTTTTCTGCAGTGAATGGAACTAATGGAAATCCTTGGTATTTTTAACAGAAAATTTACACATACACACTCAAGTACTTATTTTCAAATAGTCTTTATATGTATTTGTATATACATACAAGAGATAAAAATGAAAATACTAACGTACTTTCTTATATCTTAAGTTCCATGATATATCACAAATGGCATTACCCAAGGGTCTTCAAATTTGATTAATTTTTTGATCTTTGAAGGCCCCCTTTAACATATCAACATATTTTGTTTTTGAAAGATTTCCAAACCACAACTCGCAATTTTTTCAAGGTTTTCATTTTAAAAAAATTGTAAAATTATGTAATTCGAAAATCGGATAACTCTGATTCAAAAAGCATTAGAATTTTTTCGATACCTTTTTCACAATTATGCAATAAAAAAATTTCGTAATAAAAAAAATTTATTTTTTATGAAAACAAAATGTTTGTATGCATTTTAAAAATTGCTCTCAGCTTGAAAATTTTTTAAACACTGATAAATTGAAAATTTACAATCTTTTATATACAATATAATTTCGCTTTTTCTATGGGGCGTATATTATCTATTTTTCTGGAATATCATCTAATTTTGAAAATAAAAGCAATTATTGGATGCATTTTGCAAAATGCAATTGTTCTTTATTTAATAAAGTAATTGGCATTTAATTAATATACATTTTACAAATTTCCCAATTAAGCGTATAAGCTGACAAAAGAACATATAGAAAAAGAACATTTTTGGTCTTCAAAGTTTAGTAACGTCATGATGCTTGTTAGGAAAACACCCTAGCCACGTGTTTGATTACAAAAAACTAACAAAATTGTAAAGAAATATTACTTGAGCCAGAGAAAAAACTAAAATTTTTTTTATACAAAAAGAAAATTTTTGGTTTTCAAAGTTTAGTAACGTCATGATGCTTGTTAGGAAAATACCCTAACCACGTGCTTGATTACTAAGAAGATAAGAATGAAGCAAAATTAATGAGTAATAGGTTTTTTTGTTAAAGTTCTGCCTATTATGGAGGCTCTAACTTTTCTAAAACTTCGGGTTCTGATGAGATCTTTAGCCAGATCGAAATACTAGTATCAACCTAGCTAATATGTCTGATTTGCTTTATTTTTGTAAATATACGGAGGTTGGAAGCTCGTTATAAATTAAAAATAGAAAAATGAAATGTAATGATAATAATAGTGCAAAGACTCCTATGAATTTGCTTGCTACAACTACCGCCCCTTTTACGTCTGCAACTAATATTCCTCCATCGTTTAATAATGCCTCTTGCATTCCTTCAACTTCAACTAATCCACCACCGTTTACTAACGCGCCGACTTTGGGTACCGATGCCCAAAATTCTACTCGTCTGATCAATTTTGATGCGTCATCTCCAAAACCACCAGCTCAAGTGTCTGAAACAACGGATATTCCTAATGAAGAACCTTATCAGCTGCGAGTAATTCCTCCACGAAAAACCATATTTGCAACAAGATTTGCGTATGACACATCGACCAAAGATGTAGAATTCCATATAAAAAATACTCTTGAACCCGAGTTATACAAAGATATTCAAGTTTTTAGAATTAATTCACGTAATAGAGCATCCTTTAAAATAATTGTTGCAGAGGATATTTTTGACAGAATAGTTAATAAAAATTTCTGGCCAAAATATACCAATGTTCGGCCATTTGTTTACCGTGATGACAACAATGTAATCCTGCCAAAAGCTAGTGACCCTCAGGCAAAAAACTAATTACAAATACTCCGCAAAAAAATAAAACTAGACTAATAAACAATAGTCCTACATCAATTTCTATAGCTTATCAAAACGTACATGGTATGAATACCAAACTTAAACAATTGTTTCTCCAAAGCTTTACCCTTGAGCAAAATATTATAGTCCTTACAGAAACATGGCTACGAAATAAACCAGAAAAGAAAATTAATAATTCAGAAATAATGTGCAGCAACTTCCAAATTTTTAGACGTGATAGAGCAGATAAAGATGGTGGTGGTGGTTTGATTGCAGTTTCAACCAAATTTCCATCCGAAGAAATTGTGTTAAACGATATTGAAGATATTGAATTTATATCCGTTTGTATTAAACTAAAAACTGTAATAATTTATGTTACGTGTTCCTACATTCCTCCTTCATCTAGTTCAATATTATATCAAAAACATTTTAATGCAATTAAACTTATAGTTGAAAGGACTAGTCCTGGTGACCAAATGGTTATACTCGGAGACTTCAACCTTCCTCATGTATCATGGTCTGGAAATCCAGATACAAACTGCTTGAACCCCTCAATAACCTCCGAATCAGGTATCGAATTTTTGGATTCCTTTGCAGATTTAGGGCTTTCCCAGATAAATAAAGTTCCTAATGCATTTGGCAAATTCTTGGATTTAGTGTTTGTTGATCAACCAGATGAATTCAGCATAAGCCGTATGCATCCTTTATTAGTTCCAGAAGATTTATATCACCCAACTTTGGAAATAAATTTTTCTGTTCAGTTGCAGTTTTTGAGAAAATCAAATTCAAATAAGGTTTTTAACTTCAAAAAGGCTGATTACAATAAACTAAATGAACTTATTTCAAATACAAATTGGACTCAATTTATCCCACTTAAATGTTCTACGCCAGAGAATATAAATTTAACCATAAAATGTTTCTACAACGAAATATTTAATTGTTTTGAAAAATGTATTCCAATGATAAAAATACCAACATCGAATGGACCTCCTTGGAACAATAAGCTGCTCTCCAGGCGAAAAAACTCAAAGAATAAATATTATAAAAACTATAAAAAATCTGGATTACTTACAGATTATGCTAAATATTCCATTGCAAGATCTGAATACAATATAACAAATAACCAATGCTACGATAGCTATATACATAAAATAAAAAATAATTTTAAATCCGATCCTAAGTCCTTCTACAGGTTTGTAAACTCCAAGCGTAGAATAACTGGTTATCCATCCATGATGAAATTTAGAGAAATCGAATCCTCAAAAGACTCGGAAATATGTGACATGTTTGCTGATTTCTTCTCTTCCACATACTCTTTAAATAGCGTAAACCAAAATACCTATTATCCATATCCAATTCCTGAAGCATCCCAAATTAATATTCCGGCATTACATATATCCACTATTATGAATGCTATAAATAAATTAAAGTTTTCCTACACTTATGGACCGGATGGCATTCCAAATTGTGTACTGAAAAAGTGTATTAACTCATTAAGCATACCTTTAACACATTTATTTAACTTATCACTTTCCAATGGTTACTTTCCAGATTACTGGAAACAATCATTTATAATTCCGCTGTTCAAATCTGGTAGCAAATCAAATATTTGTAAGGTATAGCCAAGCTAAGCGCTATTCCTAAACTCTTCGAGAAAATATTGACCGACACCTTGTCACACCAAGTGTCCTCAGTTCTTTCATCATCACAACATGGATTTAGAAAAGGACGTTCCGCAAATACAAACTTATTGGAATTTACAACTTCAGTAATAAGTTCGTTTAACTTCGGTATACAGACTGACACCATCTATACTGATTTCAGTAAAGCATTCGACAAAGTTAATCATGATCTCCTGCTAAATAAATTGTACAAAATCGGATTCACACCTATATTTTTAAAATGGATGTCTACATACCTTAAAAATAGAAATCAATGCATCCTATATAATAATCACAAGTCCAAAATTATTCCTGTTTTATCCGGTGTTCCACAAGGCAGCCATTTAGGCCCTATATTATTCCTTTTGTTTATAAATGATCTTCCTTCATGCATTACACATTCGAAAATATTAATGTATGCTGACGATGTAAAACTCTTTCTTAGCTACAACAATTCAAACTTATGTTTCTTACTCCAAGATGATCTGAATAGTTTTCTTCGTTGGTGCAAAGTAAACCTCTTAGAACTAAATTTATTGAAATGTAAGCATATGGTGTTTTATAGAAGAAGTCCAATAATTTGTAGTTACACATTAGATGGTTATCAACTGGTAAATGTTGATACATTCCCTTGATCTTGGAGTATTGCTAGATAATAAACTCACATTTAATTCACATATATCGCAAACTGTAAACAAAGCAAAAGGAGTTTTGGGTTTCATTAAACGTTGGGGAAAAGAATTCAATGATCCATATATAATCAAGCAATTGTTTACTACTCTCGTTAGACCCATTTTAGAATACGCCTCTGTCGTATGGGATCCACAATATGAAATCCATATAAACAAAATCGAATCTGTGCAGAAACAGTTTTTATTGTTCTGTCTTCGATCTCTTCCATGGAATCCGAATATCAATTTGCCCTCATATGAGAGTCGCTTAGCACTTATTAAGCTTCCTACTCTCAAAAGTAGGAGGTTGGTATTAAATATATCTTTTATGGTAAATTTGTTAAATGGTGCAACAAACTCCGAATTCCTGCTGGGTAAAATAGATTTCATTGTTCCCAAACGTCCGACCAATACTTCCGAACAAATTATGCAAACTTTGATCCCATCCGCAGAATATGTGATGAATTTAACAACTTATACGCCTACATTGATCTTTCGTATAGTCCGGATGTCATAAAGAGAAATCTTATTATGCTGCTAAACCAATTACATAATATTTAATATTTTATTTCTATAAATTTTATTTTTATAAATTGTATATATGTATATTTGTATATTGTTTTCTTTTTTTTAATATAAAGTCTGCAAGGATTAATTTTCCATAGACTTTTTAAATAAATAAATAAAAAATTGACGTCGCCAAATTCTTCAACTTGCCAACGTTGTGGAAAAAAGTTGGCCTCTTTTAAGGCTTTTCCAGAAATAAAAAAATTTATTTTATATGACAAAAATATTAAAAACTATAAAAAATTTACAAAAAAACAAAATGTTTGCTTGAAACTGAGCCCGAACTCGAAACCTTCCGGATACAAACTTTTTTAAGCAAAGCATCTTTATTTTTATAAAATAATTTTTTTTGGGTCGTTGGTAATTTCTAACTGGACAGCACTGGGAATAAACATTTTTCCAATGTTGACATACTGGTCTTAGACAATTCGTTTACAATGATTTTTTCTGTAGACCACAGAAATTATTGTAAAACAAATACTGGCAAAATTCTTTTTGTAAGCGCTAGTAAAGCATCTTAAACAAGGGTTCTGACAGTAGTTTATTTACAATTCCTCGGTTAGCATGTGGTATACCAGTAGTAGATTTCTTGTGCCACTGGCAGTTTCGGGCTGGGTTACTACGGAGATGTGTTATAAACCCAAAAAAAAGTTTTTAGCGCCAGCAACTTTTTTGCTGGGAGGATCCTTGCAGAAAAATAGCTGAGTTCAGCAAAAAAGTTGATCAAATTTGGGATATTAGGATTTTCGTTTTTGCAAGGATCCTCCCAGAAATCAAGTAGCTGACTTCGCAGAGGGTGTAGGCTCCATAGAGAATATATGTTTTTATTATAAAGAAAATCAGAAGACATTAGGTTAAAGATTTCAATTTTTCATTATCTATCATAGAATGAATGATATATGTGTGCAATACATTCGTATGAATTAAAAGTTGAACATGTCACTAAACTAAACTTAATGTCAGTTATCGGTATGAGTTTTACTTTTTTTTTTTGTATTAAAAAAACTTAAGTTTTATTATATATATTTTTTTTGTAATAATACTCAAAGAAATAATGGTTAAGAAAAGAGGGTTCCAAAAATGGCGATAAATACATTAAATTTTTAAAATTTTGTCAAAAGAAAGAAAAAATATTTAGGGTTGGCAAACATTTTCATAGTTCTTAAACAATTTAATATCAAAAACTCCGCAAATATTTCATTAGGAAAAATTAAAAAAATATTTTTGTATTAAGTTTTTATTAAACTTTGGACAGCCTAATTTTGAAATTCGTTAATGGTTAGTTACATTTTTCCAAGCATTAAATCCTCTTTTTAAATTACAGTTATTTCAAATATTTTTCTCTTATAAATGGATATTTAGTTTGTAACATTTTTTCTTATCACTTTGTAAATTGCATTTAAGGAATTCACACACAAAAAATAAAAATCCTCTTTGTTGGCTTCTAAATTTGAGTGAATATAAGTATTTTATTTTTTATCGGCACTTGTTGCTAAGAGCCATTGGCTGCAGACATTGTGTGTGTGTGTTTGTGTGTATGTGAGCATGTGTTTGTATGTAGTATAAATGTGTGCGTTTATCCTCTTGTACACATTTTGATATGACACAATTCATTTCAATTTATCAATAAAATAGTTTTGTAGTCCTTATGTGACCAGCAATACAAAACACAAAAGAGGCGAATTCATATACTATATGGAATTTAGAGTAATAATGAATTGGTAGGAGGCAAGAGACTATAAAATTTCGACATCATCAATCATTTTATAGTTAAAAAAAAGCTCTTGGGAAAACTAGTGGCTATAAAAATTATGTCAGTTTATGGTTATTGTCAATGCAAACGTTAAAATACAAATAGTGTATGCAGCATATGTAGTTTTGATGATAGAATTTATTTAAAAATAATGTTTCAATTTCCGATTAAAAGAAGTTTAAGATACAGTTTAAAAGAAAGAGGTAACAATGTTAATACACTTCAAAAAAGTTTACAAAACTTTGAACAATGATCATAAATTAATAACTAGAAAATGTGTAAATATTTGGTTAATATCGGCAACGTGTGTAAATTTAAACATCAATTGTGTGAAATTATACTAAACTTTGTACATGAACTAACTTTAGGTATACAAATATATTACAAATTTGAATTACAAAAGCCACACAAATTTATCCAATTTATAATATGAAATTGGTTTCTTACAATAAATTAAATATTAAAATCACAACAAATGTAAAATTTTTAATAAATTTTTGACCAATTTAAATGTTCATTAGTGAACATAACGTATAAATCATTATTTTTTTAAAATAAATTTTGCTAAACTTTCCAAATACATAAAGTCATTCATATGTTGAAAAAAAAATACATATATAGAATTGTCATAAAATAATAACAGCTTCTCTTAAACTAACTTTATGGTTTCAATTTAATACAATTGTTGATGAATAGACATACGTAACAGACAAACAACTCCTGGATAAAAACATCGAACACGTAAATAAAAATATTACAAAAGTCTGTATTACATTCTCTCATAACATGATACGAGACAACAGCTGGTATAATAAAACATATAAAGCTAAAAGCGTGACTCTTAAATGAACGCACATTGTACACTGCGTTACATTACTATAATTACAAATGATTTTTCTATTTTTTCTTATATTACAAACATTTTTTTAAAACGTTGCATTGTTTTTAAGATTTGCAAATAAAAAAAAATTAAGACTTATTTTGGTTTGTTATACAATTTTAATAAATTTTCAATAAAAAGCCTTTTTCGGGAAAGTTTTCGGGTAATTGTTTGAAAAATAAACCGCTAACATGTGGTTTTCACAAATTTTGCAAATAATCCGAGGGCTTATGGTAAAAACAAAAAACAGTACAAAAAAAAAGCTTTCAGATCTACAATAATCGACTGTGCCAGCAACTCAATGTAGAGTCTCAATCAGATAATTTTTCGATAGCCCTTAACCCCACCGAAGTAAAATAATAAATCAGGGCTGACACAAAACAGCTTCAATAAATTCGCCAACTCTACATCAGGTGGCGAGCAGCAACTGTTCTAAGACTTATCTCGCGCAATTACAGTGTTGCAATGTTTGAAGCCCTTCATCCTTCACCGCCTTTCATCTCTCCACTATCCCCTTTCCAAAGAAAGCAACACATTAATAAATAGGAATAATTTCCTGAGTGTTGCTTCTCTTTTAAAAAAAAAGTATCCAAATCAACCATAAGTAAGTTCTTAAATGATTCCCAGAGAATTACTCGCCAAAAGCTGATGTCTACACCAAGGCTATTAACCCGCCACAAAACTGCTCGACTTGAAATCGCTCAAAGGAAATCACAAATCACAAAAGTAAGTCAAAAATCGCTTTTAGGGGTAGGACTGTTTAAACAAAGACTTCTTTTAAAAGTGATCTCTTCTGATGAGAAAAACTTTTTAACAGCTATTGGAGAGACCTACGTAAGGAACCACGATATTTCTCAAAACAAAACTTCGGAGACGGTTCGTTAATAGTTTGGGGTGCCCTTTTAAGTACCAGAATGTATTCTTAACTTTTTATTCTTTACTTTTTTTATGAATTCTTTACAGTATTAAAATAGAAATTGCTGCCATTTATTGAAAATATAAGAAGATGAATTCATTTTCCAACAAGATAGAGCCTCAATACATGTAAGTCGTCAGACAATGGAATGGCTATCATCAAAAAATATAAGAGCATTGGAATGGCTCGCATGTTCTCCGAATCAAAACAACATTGAGAATATTTAGAGAGTATTAACCCGTTGAGTTTATGCGAAAACCCGTCAAAATGAAAGCGTTTTTGATCTAAAAGAAGCAGTTATTGATGCGTGCAGATCTATAACGGAAGAACTTCATATAAATCTGGTAGACAGTATATCTGATCGAATTTTCGAGTTAATTCAAAATAAGGAGGCCTTACTCATTAGTATCGAGATTTAAAATATTTTTCTTAAATTTTTTGTACATTTTGTTAAGTGTGTTTATAGTTAAAAATTGATTTTTTTTCTTTTGTTTAATATTAATAATTTTCCACCGATTTTTTTTTATGCCCATTAAACTCTTCTACTTTTTTTTAACATAAGTAATTTAGTGAAATTAATGTGTATTCATAGTTTTGCAACGCAGTGTAGTTACGTATGTGTAATGAAACATTTTTTTTTTACAAAAATCAACAAATTTTCCACTAGTTTTACAATATTGCAAATGAAAGTTTGTAACGGAATGAGTGCGTACAGTAGCTGGAGAAACAAAAATAAGAATTCACCATTATTTGTTGATAATTTTTTATAATTATACAGAATTTTATATGCAAAAAAACTTTAACACAAATAATGAATAAATTAAAATTAACTAATATTTTATCTGACTTCCAAAATAATTTTGCTACATTTTTTTAAAAGTCGCAAATACTTTTTTATATATTTTGTAATTTTGTTGTTCTAAAAAGCTTTACACATTTATGAATTTTTGGTGGACTATGGATATAGTCTGATTAAAATCAAATATGGCACACACAATGAAATAAAGTGCAAACCGAATTGAAAAGTATATATTAATATATTATATATTAAACAACTTATAAATTCAGTTAGTACAATGATATTTACATTAGATTTCTGAATATTTTGGGTGTTCCAATTTAAATTTAGTTGAAGTAACCGAACTTTGTTGTGGAAACTAATGGTAAGTTGTGCCAACCGTCTGAAGTTCGTAGTTGCCGAACTTAAGTCGTAGTAACTTAATTTCAATTGGCAAATAGCTAAATTTTTCTCTGCGTGCACTATTTCTTAGCTATCTTTTCCGCAAAAACAAAACTTTAAAGTATTTATAGGCTTATAAAAAAATTAACTTCACGGTAAAAACTACGAAAATCATTAGATAGATCTCTTGTATACCTTTAATAATTTTATTATTGCTTTGGAAGAAATATGAATAATATTTAAAAACTTGACCTCTTGCTTGACCCCTTTACCCTCAATGTAAAGAGGACCAGTCACTGGGCTGGTTCGCTGAGACTGTTCTGTTACATCGGTCAAAATCCGTGACTCAAATAACTGGGACGCAGCAGCTACTTTCAGATTGGTCGTATTTTCACCATTCTCGGGGCTAGTCCATATTTACCGGTCATATTTACTCCTTCTATCTACAGTCAAGTAAAAAATAGTGGCTTTTGATTCTCAATTTTTTTCAAATGCTCCTTAAACGCAACTGTCCATATTTTTTAGAACAGAAACTGTATGCTGCAATGTAGTTCAGACCACAAAAATAGCGAAATAAATCGAACAAACTATTAACAACCGCAATAACGTATAAAACTATGACAAAAAAAAAAAAAAAATAAACCAGGAGACAGAGAAAAACAAATTTTCGATGATGGTTTTTCTTTTTTGTTAGTACTACCGAGGGATTGAATTGACAGATATATGCTTGTATGCATAATACAGATAGAAATATATTAGGGTGATTTTTAAAAAATTGTAAATTGTAATTTTACATATCATATTTTTTTGGTTAGATATTTGCACCTGATTTGTCCTTATTAATATGAAAACTTTAAAAAATAGTCTACTTTAAATTTAAACAAGTGCGCCCCGGTAGGCTAGTTGGAAGCGTGCTGGATTATCAGTGCGAGGGTCGTGGGTTCGATTCCCACCAGAGGCACTGGTCTATTTTCGCTACAACGCGCCGAAGGCCATAGTAGCTAGTGATCGGTTAGGGTAATAGTATATAATTTGTAATTATATGATTATTAATTAATAAAAAAAAAAAAAATATATAAACAAGTTTTTTTTCGATCTTTTATCATAAATTATAACATGAGCAAGATTTTTTAAATTCAAAATCATTAATATAAAAATTTGCTCATCTGATAGTGCAATGTAAACTTATCTACAAATAGGGGTTTACAAGTTTATGTTCGCGCCACCGATTTTCCTCAGAAAACCAATATAGAAACAATACATATAAGTGCTGATGTTTTGCCTTTACAAATTGGGTTATTCTGCCCCTTCTCTATTGATTTTCTGAGGAAGACAGGAACATGTAAACCCTGTATATAAATTTGTATTGCACTAGCAGATGAGGACATTGCTAAAATAAATATTAACAAAAAGCGAATTGTCTTGCTCACATTATAGTATCATACAAATATTTTTATTCAATTAAACTTTTTTTTTTTAAATAATAATAGACAGTTTTTCTTGAATCCTTTTTATTCAATTCATATTAAAACCACACTAATATATATACATAGTTAACCGTTGTAACTATTACAATCGAAACATAAATTTTATGTTCAACATTAGTTTTTCATTGTCGTTTGTTTGTTTTATAGTTGCCACCAAAAACAAAAAAAAAATAATGTTTTACAGTGTAGGAAGTGAAGGAATATTAAAACTGACCAAAGGACATATGTCCAATGATATATACACGATGGAAAATTGTAACTAAACAAAAATATTTTGCTGGAAATTGTCATGTAGATATGAACTTATAGCGAACGAAAAGTGCAAAAGAACCATAAACAAACAACAATTTTAACTGTAACGAAAAACAAAAATATTAAAGGTAACATGTTTTAGTATTTTTTTCTGTTATTCTTCCATCAGAGGTTATTTAAATGTAGTATCTATGGGAATGTTGTCACATGTGTCACAAATTGCACAAGGTAAACTGAATGTATACTAGGGTGTCCCAACAAACACTTTTTCATGGAATTTCTCTCTAACGATTAGTATAAGACGTAAATATAAGTTGACGAAAATATGACAATTTCAAATGCACCCCTTCCGATTTGCTTGAAACTTGATACTCGTATTCTGCTAATTAGTATAACAAAACTGTAGCTTTCTTTTTTTTAATTCGTTGTCGTTCACATTTTATCGCTGCTTACATTTGCTTTCTTCAATCATGTTGATGAAATTGTTTCGTAAATAAATTGTCATCAATTATTCATTATTTTTATGAAGTTTTTAAAAATATGATGAAGAGTTTCACAAAAATGTATTTCAAATGTTTCATAGACCTACATCATTTCATACAAAAAGTTCACAATCTTTGTGAAAACAAATTTATGTTTTTTTTTATTATTTTTAATTTTAATAGATACGAGGACGGATCAATAAGTCCGTGACTTTTTGAATGAAACACAATTTTTTTTGCAAATGGAGATTATTTCAATTGATGCAGAAAAACTTAAATAAGTTTTTTTTAATTTCATTGCAAAAAAATTCAAAACAAAATGTTAAACATTGCATTATTTGAGCTTTTATTTGCTTTAGCTAATTTACAATTATTAGTTATTATGTAAAATATCTATATTTTCAATCACAATAAAAGTTAAAACTAAACCGAATCAGCCTTTTCGTTGGCCCTGCATTTTAAAAGCAATGTAAGAAAAATAAATTTTCACAAATTTATGGAAAAGTAAAAATTTTTAAAAAAAACATTTTTCATAATATTTATAAAAGTTTCTTCATATTTATGAAACATTTCACATAAATTTATGAAATTGCTTCATATCATTATTGAAACACTTCCGAAAAAGTAATTAAAATGCATCATATTCATGAAACATTTCATAAATATAAAGAAGTCTGTCAACAATTTGCACTTTTATAACACAGCTTCATCAGATTCATGAAGTTTTTTCAAAAAGTTAAGGTAGCATTTATTGTTTTTGAACGCTACCAAAGAAAATATTTCATTTCATACAAACTTAAACAACTGGCAACTTTAACATTGGCTTGTCATAGGAGGGGGTAATTTGTCCAGCTTTAAACCACATAGTGGCATGCCACAGGACTAACCAAAGCTGCGCATACAACAAAACTGTCGCAAAAGGACCATGTCGTATAAAATAAACGAAGACTAAACAGCTTCTAATGGATAAAATTCCGGCCAACTGGCTTTTTCTTGTTAAAAAACATTCTGGTTAAGTGGTATGTCCTCCCTTTACCAGTCACAGGATTGGTAATTTTAGGACAATTGACACTGCTTAACCCACTTCAGTATTAAATTATACCATTCCTGTGGTAAGTCCTTCATTAACCAGTCACTTTTATGTCAATTGCCTCCTCATTCCCCATAGGGATATTACTACTATCTTTTTCTTGAACAATCTAATTCTTCAACTAAATTAACTCTATAAAAAATTTTAAATTAAAATTTGAAAATTTGTAATTCCAAACATGGGGATTAGCAACAATATCTCTGTATTTAATTACAGGTTAATGACTCAAATACACCCAATTACATGTAATTAGACGTAAAAATGTAATTGGCCTGTAATTAAATATACAAATATTGGTATTATGTCCCAAGTCTGGTGTTGACAAAATTAAAAATTTTCAAAGGAAGCGTTTAAGCTCACAAGTGTGAAAGTAGGTCTGAAATTATTACTTATATAGAAAAAATTCACAAGTGAATGATTGTGAAATGTAATTGATGTCGCCCAAGTCTGCCCAGTATATATTTATGCAACTCTTGACCACTTTAGCAAGAAACTTCAAAGCAATTTTTGGCCAAAAAAAGGCACTAATGCAGATCTCTAATCGCTGGTAGGGAACTAAACATGCCCAAGCTCATTAATACACATCGTTTGACTGCTAGACCTACAGTGTATTCGCAAAACAATCTATTTAACGGGACATCCTAAGGTATACACATTGTTTAAGGCTATAAACAGGTAAACATTGCGACAAACACATATACGGTTTTTGAAAATTATGGAACACCGTTATATGTGGTCAGTCCAATGATGTCTTTTGTGTTTTTTTTTTATGAGAGTTCAAAGTTCTTGTTATAAAATGCAATATGTCTGATATTTGTTTCCCCATTCAACTGTCTAGTCATTAAATTCATATTGTCGACATCAGACTCATTATAGCCTTTTTTTTAAGTGGATGTATTTGGCATTGAAGTCTTCAAGTTTTGCAGAAATTTAATTTAAAAATTTCTTAGATCTTATTAAAATGTTCTTTATATTAAGAAACAAATACGAAAAATTTTTATTTTCAGTTTTAATTAATTTGTTCTTATTTAAAGTTAAATATTTTATTTGAGAGTTAAATTCAATAAAGCCAAACTTGACTTTTTTCAAATTTCGTAACTTACTAAATAGTAAACGGCGTAGTTCAATGGATTTTAATTGGAAGGGGATTATAATGTCTATCTTGTTTTAAACAACATATTATTGTTGCATATACTAGATGAATTGGGCCAGTTACTGTAAAAACCTTTAAATAGAACTTGCAATCAGATTTCCTTTATATGCATTCTAGCAAATAAGCAAAGACACAAACTTTAACTTAAATATCCATTTAATATGTTCTTAGAATTCACATTTATTATTTTTTTATGTTTATTGATATGTCCTTTGGATGCTATGAAGCAAAATATAAGCAATAAGGAAATAATTGTATTTTTACTTTTTAAGTCTATTCTGAAAAAACAACAACAACAACAACATAAATAAAAAAATACCTACTAAAAGATAAGAGTCTTAAATTCCAAAGCTAAAAATAATATTCTAGTACATTACGGCTTTTATTTTTTCCAATTTTATACTTATGACTCTCTATAGATGGGATTCTATTATTATGGAAAAGTAACTACAAATTCTACAGCTTTTACTACTGAATTATGTATTGAAAGCAGAGCGAAAAGGAATGAATTCTTGAAAAATTTGTTTCTTAAAAAAGTTTTGTTTTTCCATAACTTTAAGCCGTTTATTGTACTTACAATCATAGAAATAAAACTGTAAAAATAGCAGAAAAAGTTACTTAAAATGATTTAGAAATTACAATGCAGCAAAAGCTGCTAAATTTAACAGATATTAGTAATATAAGATCAGCAAAATTAGACTGTTTAATTTGCAAAATTTTAGTAATATTCGAGTTGAATTTAAGTACATTAAAAATTTGCAATTTACTCTGCTAAAATCAGCAAAAACTTTTGCTTTATATTTCTAGACTGGATAAAAAGCAAGAAAATACTGTGATATTAACAAAATTTTTGTTTTATGAGCTTTTTTCAACACCTGCCTCTTTTTTCTCAAGTTAGTTAAATTGGCAGCAGAACATATTTGCTTGAAAAAAAGGACTTAAAACAATCCACAAGAATTAGCCTCTTAAAATTTTGTTGCGGACATCCGAACTCAGGATTCAGATTAAAACAACTACACTCAAATAAAAAGTTAGTAAAGTCAGCAAAAAATTTTGCTGAGTCAGCAAAATTATAGTCAGGAGGGTGCTTGCAAAAAAATTTCTAATGTCAGCAAAATGTTTAGCTGGGTGCTACGAAATAACCCCCAAACGACAAAATGAAATAACCCCCAATGAAATAAATCCCAAAAAAAATGAAATAAATCCCAACAAAAAAAAAGAAGTAATACCCAAAAGAAATGAAATATTCCCCAAAGGTGAAAACGAAATAACACCCAAAATTTGGGGGTTGTTTCGTAATGAAATAACTCCCAAAGGAAGAAATGAAATAACCCCCAATGAAATAAGCTCCAAAGAAATGAAATATGTCCCAAATTTTTTTTATTTTTTGTTTTCATATTTTTGATTCTTTTGTTACACTGTTCAGTTTTTCTTCTTGAAAAATTTGTGTCTTAAAAAAGTTTTGTTTTTCCATAACTTTAAGCCGTTTATTGTACTTACAATCATAGAAATAAAACTGTAAAAATAGCAGAAAAAGTTACTTAAAATGATTTAGAAATTACAATGCAGGAAAACTTTATTCAGCGAAGCCACCTGCCGCGTCCCATGGAGGAGAAAACCCCTAAGAGCGGCCGCAGGCCTCCACGCAGAAAAACTAACAAATATTAAAAAAATTTCACTTTTAGCAAAATGAAATATCCCCCAAAAAATATGAAATAACCCCCAAAATAATTGCATATGAAATAATCTCCAAAGAATTTAAATTTTGGGCTTTATTTCATTGGGGGTTGCTTCATAATGAAATAATCTCCAAACCGAAAGATGATTTTTAGCAACAAAATTAGTAGATTCAGCAAAAATTTTGCTAACACTTAGTGGATTAGAAATTAAAAAACACTTGCTAAAAACTAATAACATTTTTGCTGAATATTAGTAAACTGAAAAAAACTCAAAAACATTGTTGAAAAATTATACTTTAGTTAATTTATTTGCTGAAAATCATAAACATTATTTCTGTGATTCTTTTTAAAATAATTTACAATACGTTACAAAACATAAAAATGTTCACACTCCCAAATTGACGACATGAATTAATGTAATATCTTAAAATAATAGAAATAATTATATATAATATAAACAAAATTATCTTCCAACTACTTACATCAATGGTTGTCTTAATGATGCTATCTTTTAAAGGAATGCAAATGCCGCAGAGAATTATAGAGACCAAACGAAAAATAACATATAAAACCCTTTTTTTTGCAATAAGAAAAAGGAAACATAAAAATCTACCTAAGACGTATGTCTTTGTCTTTCGCTTTAGGTATACAGACTGTTTGCAATTTGACCACACAAGATTATTAATATCTAAAAGCATTTAGCTTGGAAATACATATTTAATCTTTATTTAATTGAAATATTTTATTTTGTCTTTTATTTAATTAATAGACAATTATTTTCACAAGCCGGTGACAACGCAATATTTAAGTTGTTTTAATCCACAATTTTGTTTCATGTATGAAATACAGATACAAAAATCTTCCGTGGTTGAATTTTTTTATATGTCTTATTAAAGTTGTACTTTTTAGTATAATTTTCCTCTTCTCTACTACATCGTGACATGCTGCGGCATCTACTTCATTGTGCGTTTATCTTTCAATCTGGTTGTTGTCCACGCTATTAATGTGCTTATAAGCACAATTTTTTTTTAGCAAAATAAATTAGTGATACATTAGTATAATATTAGTTAAACATTAGTTCAAAACAGTTGAGTGCTGAATAAGTATAACAAACATTTTAGCTTAAAACAGAATTTTAGCAAAAAATTTGCTAACAAAGAGTATACCTGATTTACAAGACGTTTTACTAACTTTTTTACTAACTTATTTACACTTCTTTTTGAGTCTTATTCAATACAGTGTTGGCGAAAAAATGAAAATTTCAAACGGCCATTAAATATGACTGTACCCACTTTAGTGGTTTTACTATACTAACCTAACCCACCGAAAAATAAGCACGATTTGGTAAGCGCTTTACCGCCTTGCATACAATTAAGCAATTACGGAAGGCATTATGTGTTGTGTAGCATTAACGTTGACAACACACAACAAATGGCTTTTTATTGCTTACGGAGGCAATAATTTATTGCATCTTATAGCACATGAAAGAACCGCTTTTCAAATGCTTAAAAGAGATATACCAAGTGGGGTATCGCGAAAAAAATCATGCCATCTGGAATTGTTTCGGAATCGCTCGGTTAATAAGCAATGCCTTCCAGAACTGCTTCTGAGTAAGCACTATTTTTTTCTGGGAATACATTCATCTGGCATACACTCAGGGAACTTCCACTGTAAATATTTGTAGTTGTTTGAGTTGAATTACAGTATTTTCATTTTTAAGTGAAAAAACAGTCATTTGTAGAAGACATTTCAGTTTTGACTACAATTGTAGTTCATATAAAAAAATAAACCACATGAAATTACTGTATTGTGATTTTGCATTTATTTTAAACAAAAGTTTTTTTTTTTATTTAAAAGAATAAAACAAATAAATGTTTATTTAATTTTTACTGCAATTGTGGTTCATTTTTTGAACAGTAAGAAACAAATGACAATGTTAGTTGAATTTACTGAAATGTAAGCCATCCTTTCTTCAAGTGAAATTTCATATATTTTTAACTACATTTGCAGTGGGGTTTACCTACATAATATTCTTAGTAATTCACCCCCCAAAAATGTTTTGTAAAGTCTTATCTGATTGAGACCCTTAATTTTGTTGCTGGCACAGTTGATTATATTACGCAGGTCCCGATCAGAAAGCTTTAAAATTCGTGTGTATTGAACAAATTTTTTTTTTTTTAAGAAAATAATATGAGAATTTCTTACTCAAATCTAAATATTTGTCGGCGCCATGAAGATTGGAAATATTATACATGTAAATATGATCACCATACATTTTCTAAGAAAAGTCGAATTAGTTTTTGAAATATTTTGAGAAAAATTACGTTTTTGCAGTTTTGCAAACTTTCTGCAAAAAGAGACTGTATGTTTAGTAACAAATATCTTAAAGAAGAAAACTCAATCTTCAATATGAGATAAAAACTTTATTCAACACATATATCAAAGGGACGTTGAATATCGATGTGTATATTCTCAACAATATAAATAGTCAAGTATCGGTCTTCAGAATCGAAAATATTTGAAATGACTCAATAATTTTTATTTTATAAAAAGTTCTTTTAAATATCTGTTGCCACTACTCCTACTAAACTAGTATTTGTATATTAGAAAAAAAAGTATATTAAGGTTTGTATGGTACTATTAGAAACTCATTTAAATGTCGAACAAATGATTGATCCCATAAAATGGACAAATGACTAAAGAACATGAAATGACAAGCAACAAATACATACTAGAGAAATGCAAAAAAAAAAAAACTATGAGTTCCATTTGTTTAAGTAAAATTCTAAAGATTACTTTAGAAATGTTTGTTTATATAGTCTTATATGAATGTGTGTTTATATTTCTTTGATTGTATATATCGATGGTCACAAGATGACAGAGCATAATTCAGGATTAAATTACAACTTGAGATAAGGATGCCTAATGACTTCAATATGAGTAGAAGTCGTTTGGCAAATCGGAATTAAACTGTCAATTACACACACAAGGAAAAAATGTGTTACAACATGATTGGGGACAAGAAATTACAATATTATGATCGTAAGAAAAATAAAAATGATTCTGACTGACTATATTCTGATCAACGAAGACTATTTTATCATCATCAAGGATTATAATATGATAATGAGGATCATATTATTGCAGTTACGTGTTTCAATCATTATACTATGATATTATGATGACCTGCATGCGAGGTATAAACTTATGACAATCGATATTTAACCACCCACAAAGATTTAAAGAAGATAAATTTTATACATTTTTTTTAGATGACTCCTTCTAGTTTACTTAAATAAAGTAATATTAAAACAGTTTACAATACAATAGATAAAAATGTAATTGTTAATACTAAAACATAACACATATACACATAACATATAACATATAACACATAGACATATACATATGTCTAAATAAATGTAAGTGAATGTATATTTTCATTTTTATATGCCTGACCAATTGTAAATTTGCAATTTTCTGGTTAAAATATTCAAAATTAAAATATACTTCATTACACACACACACACATAGATACACACACACACACACACACATACACACACACTCACTCACACATGTATATGCAATTAAACACACATAGACAGTCTGACATGTTACATTAAGTTCCAGTTGATTACATTTCAATACCATTCAAATTGTAAATCATTTAGATTGAGGAAGGGAAATATCTCTGCTTTAATATTAACATTATACATATGTAAATTTTCAATAAATCACCCAAAATGTTAAGTGATGCCATAATTTATTTTAACTTTGACCTATACCTACCTAAGCCTACGATAAAAAAAAAAAACATACATATCGCACACATAGTTCAAAAGTGACTCAACTCAAAATTTTTCATTTTTCAAAAATCGAAAAAAAAATATTTGCAACTTTATACCAATTGAAACATAAAGAAAGACATAACTGTTTTTTAGCAACAGTCAACAACAACAAAATACACTGATATTTTTTTTTTTAGAGATAAACAAGTGTATTGTACATAGTTTAAAATTAAAATTTTGAGTTGAGTCACTTTTGAACTAGGTGTGCGATATGTATTTGTCTAACCCAATAAATATGGAATATTGGAAGTAATTTTAAGATTTGCTTACGAGCCAGTTAGATCCGCCTATTTTTAAGAAAAAATGTTAAACTTGAAAATGAAGCATTAAGATTTTAACCATCTTATGAAAAGTAATAAAAAAGGAAAGGGATATAAGAAAGAAAATGAAGAAACGAAGGAGTATGTGACCCACTTTAAAAATTTCAACTGACTTTAAATGCCTCTTACTTCTTAAGGTTTTTTGAAATGAGAGAAACGATGGACAGGGTTAGGTAGAATATACCCTAGAACTATGAGAATGAAAGTTTCACGTTAAAAAGCCTTCACCTAAAGAATTAATGGCCATTTAATAGGCGAAAAATGACAAAAATTACCTGAAATTTACAGGAGTTTTTTCAATCATTTTATTTTTTTGCTCATTAAACTTTCAGATCCAAACCACTAGACTTGGGAGATACACTCACTGAACAAGTAATTTTTATATCGCCTCTTGTTGAAAAATTGTATTCAAGTGAAACCAAAATTTTCCGATATTCAAACTTTCACAGTTTATTCCATACCAATTTTGAGACATTAAATGGAATTGAGTTTTATGGACAGTATTTGAAAATTGGTTGATGTCAAAGCAGAAATATTACAATCTTATAAGCAGTTGGCATACATTTGTTGAAAATGTATGTGTTTTGCGTCTGACATTCAAGATTATATTTGAAATTGGCTAGCATATTTCGTGAACTGAGTTACTTTGTAAACAGCACATCCGAATCAAAATGGAATTTTAAAAATTTTAAATGCAAACATTTTGTGACAGCAACCGGTTCAGAGTGCAACTCCACACCGAACACCAAAGTGTTCTTCCTGCTAAGCCATAACCACAGCCACCACGAAACTCCCCGGTGGGCCTTTCCCAATAGCCATTACCGTTATGGTCCATAGCAAGATCATGTAAACAATACGAACATATTGACATGTCACTGCATATATAATTACCAGACAAATGACCAACCAACATCCTTCTTGTATCACCCTTTTTAAGCCTTCAAATCCAACATCACTTCTTTTATGAGAACATTCTGCGTACCCAGGCCCAGCTCAAATTTCACGAGAACATTCTGTTGTGACATCTATCCAACATCCAGCTGTAAAAACCATTTGATGCAAACAGCAAACAACAACACACTCCAGATCCTTTCTGTCTTTCTACGACGGTATTAAGACTTAATTAATCTAGAGCTTTTTCACCCTTTCACAACATCACTTCCTTTTTGGTTCATTTCGTCTAGTCCATCGACTGAGATTATCTTCAGGCTTCACACCTTTCCGCCATTTTTTCCATCTTCTGGTATCACATGTATACCTTGGACATGTCTTAGTTCATATTGATTTACAACAGAGGATCCCTCTACTTAACTTCACGGCGGGCCAATGGCTCCCGTGGTACCAATTTAAAGTCTTTGGTAAGACCTTTTAGCCGAAGCTACTACCACTTTAGCACCAAACAACTCGGCAGTGGTATACCTTGAATATGATTAACGAGAAACCAACTGAACCATCTACCAAAGTAGATAGGACAAAAGGTAACCCGTTAAAATAGCCATGATCGTTAGCCGCCAAGAACGAGTCTCTAAAAGAGACCTCGAATTGTCGTTGCCTAGGTGAAACCAACGTGGAGGTGATCTTAGGCACTTGTTGCTACACCCAAGCTGGTGATCTTAGGCACTTGTTGCTACACCCAAGCTGGTGGACAGCAATATATAATTTTTTAAGCCAAATGCTTCCTTATTTTTTTTTTTTTTCTGAAATATAAAAATAAATCTAATTTACGAATAGTAAAGCCGATCTGATATCAAATAAATAAAAACTGTTTTCAAAATTTCTTCAAATATTTGGTGACACAAATTCTTAAATTGATGGTAGAACTATCTTAGGTAAAAAGGCAACGAAAGAACTGTAACATATAAAAATAATTTGCCATATTTAGCACATTAATTTGTTACTTTCAATCAGCAAAAATGTTGTTCAAATATAACTAAGATTTTGTTGATTTAATACCTTTATTTTTGCTATTCTTATCATATTAATATTTCATTTCATTTATTTAAGTGTTCGAAAACCAAGTCCATAGGGCCAAAAACGCTAATTTAAGGAGTGTTTCCTGCAACGTGTTTTTTAACTTGTTTTCAATAGTTTTAGCAAAAATGTCCACAAATTTGTTTTCCTAGTATAAATATTTGCTGGGATATATGTACCATAGTATGTGTTCATGATGATAAATTTGTTATTTTATTTATTTTTTGTATGTTTTTATTAACATATGTTTTCGTCTATATAAATTTCAATATATAGAATATACCTATGCGGTATGTGTGTAAAGGTACGATATTTATTAACTTTCATTATTCAATTTAGATGTATGTTTATTTATTTTTAGTTTAATTTTTTATTTTTATTTTTTAAACATTATACCACTTAAAGTTTCGATTGTAACTCAAATGTATTTATTTGGGTGTCCCATGTTTTAGCGAACTTTGGAAAATTAGATAATGAACAAAAGACGAGTTAAAAAATATTTGATTGCTTCATTTTGCTGCATTTAAAAAGAAAGTAATAATGGAATAGTTTAAACACAAAAAAATAATAAATGAACTATTTTGAAAATTTTCGACACTTTAGGTAGATTATACTTTAAAACTATGACATGCAAAGTTTTACTTTGAAGAGTCTTCATTAATTGGCTTAATGCCCAGTTATATACAGAAAAATTAAAAAATTAACAAAACTTAAAACTTAAAACTTCCCGGGCAAAAATAATATTACCGACAAATGATTAGGTGGAATTCGATCAAAACCATTCATATATTTTTGATAGAACATTATTTCATTAGGAATTATCTATAATGCATTAATTGAGCAAAAATACTGCACTGGCAATTAAAAAGAGGAAAAAGAAATAAAAAACAATCTAACGTGAGCGGATCAATAAGTCCTTGACTTTTTGAATAAAACACAGTTTTTTTTTGCAGAAAAACAAAATTTATTTTTCAACATAATCTGCTTTTAGCTCAATACATTTTGTCCAACGTTTTTAAAATTTTCGTATCCCATCCAAAAAATAGGATTTTTCGAGATCCATAAAATATTCATTTGTTCGATCAATAATTTCATCGTTGGAACTAAATCTCTTTCCACCGAGCCATTTTTTTAGGTTTGGAAATAGGAAATAGCCACTGGGGGCTATATACGGAGAATATGGCGGATGATTACCAATTCGTAGCTCAAATCAAGGAATTTTGCAATTGAGACTGCACACGTGTGCACCCGTGCATTATCTTGATGAAAAAGAACATTTTTCTTGGCCATGTAAGGTCGTTTTTTTTTGAATCTTCGTTAAATCGGTGCAATAAGTTGCCATATTAATCGCCGTTTATTGCTTTCCCTTTTGAAGGTAATTGATGTGGATTATCTCACGTGCATCCCAAAAAACTCTTGCTATCACCTTATTGGCCGACAAACTTACCGTAGTCCTCTTCGCAGCCGGTTCACTTGGATAAACCCATTGCTTAGACTGCTGCTTGGTGTTGTAATGGATCCATGTTTCATCCACAGTTACAAAACACCGCAACAACTCATTCGGATTGCGGTTAAACAACTCCAAACAATTCTTTTAAGTTGCCACACGATTACGTTTATAGTCAATTGAGAGCAAACGCGGCACCCATCTTGCAGACAGCTTTCTTAAACCCAAATGTTCATTTAAAATCGAAACCAAGCTGCCATATGAAATGCCTATGGCATCAACAATCTCACGCACTTTTACTCTTCGATCGGCCAACACCTTATCGTGGATTTTTTAGATATTTTCGTGTGTATTGACATCAATTGGCGGTCCAGAACATTCAGCTTAATTTGTACTTGTCCGTCCACAACGAAAGTCAGTAAACCACTTTTTTACAATTGAAATCGATGGTGCAGATTCCCAATAGTATTTATCAAGATTTTCCTTGGTTTGAGTGACGGCACTCGAAATTCACTTTTTTCCATTTTTAAAGAAATCCACGAGGTTGTATGTTTTGAACAGTAGTTAAACGGAAAGTTAATGACGGAACTTGCTCAAAATTTGACAGTAGTCTACTAACAGGTGGTACTTGATGGGAGCAGTGTTGCATTTCATATAACTAGGAGGGAACTTCGAAAAGTCACGGACTTATGGATCCACCCTCGTAGTTTATTAGCACTAATCGCCTCACCCTAATGGTCGTATATAATGCCATATATGAATGTTCATATATGGTCATATATTATAACTTTTCCTACATGCTCGTATAAAAAATGCAAATTTTTTAAGTTTTTATCAAAAATATTGTCTTTTCATTAAAAGAAAAGGTTTCTATAATACTTCTAAGAACATGTTACTGATAAATTCATACATTCAATATTCAAAATGCATTAATAAATACAAAAAATGTAAAGTGAAAATACTATTGGGGAAAGAATTTAATGAACATAAATAAGTGTATGGATAATGGAAAACTTGTTCCAATAAAAAATTAAATTCGATGATTTAGAAAATGATGAGGATGGCGATAACAATAGTTATCAAGCCAACCGACAAAAGAAGTCCTTTGGTACGAAAACTTATGAATTTATAAAGTAAACTTTAACTAAAAATATCGTTGCCAAGTAATTAGGAGAAATTCAACTAACAAAGTTTTTTTACAAAAGGGATTTTGGTGCAAAATGCGGGATTTATTGATTTGAAATAATAATTTTTTAGTTTGAATCGCTCTAATTTTACTTCAAAAATTGGTAGTTTCTTTGAACTATAGTTTTGTTACAACAAATTAATACATTTTAGACTTCGATTCTAATTTTGAAATCCTATCACTGGCGCTGCAACTTTATTGTTTTTTTATAATAAATAAAAAAAGTATATTGAAGAGCTGGATAATCCTGCCTAAAGCGGAATGGTTGGTCGGGTTAGGTATTACCGATTCAGAATTAAGCACATACAATGCGACTGATATTTCTTCAGATTAAGGTGAAATATCTCATAACTCATTCTCTACTATCGTCTTTATAGATTATACAAACTTTAAAAGCTATTGTCTTTTATATATTTTTGTCAGGAATTCGTACAGCAGAGAGAAGAGGTTAAAAATAAAATCAATTTCGTCCTCATATATGGTCATATCTGATAAAAAAAAATAAAACATGTTGCTCATATATGGAATAATATATGAATTCATATACGGAGATTTATGGCATATATGAACCAACATATGCAATATATTATTATATATGGTGTCATACATATCCATATATGAATGTATTTACCAATATATGCTTCCATACATTACATATATGTTCATATATGCCCATGCATGGAGCTATATGTTATCATATATGACACCATATATGACAATATATGATATGTATGTATATATCAACTTTTTCACCTGGGTATGTATTTTTTTTGTGTAACACGGGGAAACTTATAAAAAGATGTGGGTTACAGTCTTTTTTTGTGAGTTTATGGCACGTTATGGAAAATAATGTATTAACAATAGAAATCGCTTTTTCATGTAATTTTGAAAAAAAAAAAAATACTCCCGCATAAAGTGCGTTTCCTTAAAATGCATTTTTTCAAGTTTTTTTCATTAAAGTTGTACTGGTTGACCAATAATACTGCACAACATATTTTAAATAACTTTTTACGTATTGTGTTCGTTATTTTGCGAATTTTAATGTCTATATGGCTGATCAACGCTTTAATCTGTTTTTAAGTTTACATGCATTTTTTAGAGTGTGTTTTAATAAGTTGATTTTTATGCCATTAAATTTGATTTTTACTTTTCAAATTCCAAAGTTCAAGTGTGAAAACTATTATTTTTTAATTTTCTACAATTGCTATTCTAAAAATATGCCAAACATTTTAGTTTCACTCCAAATCCTTTAACAAAATATTAAAAAGTTTATCTGTTAGATTTCGTTCAAAATGTGATATTTTAAAAGAAAACGCAAGTTTATTTTATAATTAAGGAGGTTTATAACTGTAAAACTGCACGTACAAGGAAAATATCGTTTGGCGTACACTAAGATCTTAATGAAATTTAAATATGTTGTAGAGGGAAGTGAACTGATGTATAAAAAGTTTATTTTAGCTTCTATAACGCATATATAAATGTTGAAAAATTTGTTACAAAAACTATCGAAAGTTTTTTATTATTGATTTATTTTTAATAGTTTTTATAGATAATTATATCGGCTACACGAATACATTTGGTTTGACATAAAATTTTCATATTGTTCAATAACTTTTGAGAATTTTATTTTAACTCCCATTTTTTACATTTTAAATTTGTTACTTGTTAAATCTTTGACTCAAGCAAAAGCAGATATTCCTTATATTTTATTATTTACAATAGTACCGAATTTCAAGAAAATCGGCTTCTATTAGTTAGGATACTTTCCTTGTTAGTGTAAGCAGTGACTGATTTATTTATTAAAATTAAAGCTTATAGGGTTTATATAAATCAAATTTAACGTTAAAAAAAAAAAGTGTTTCGTGTCGATTCTTTATTCAATGTTTAAAATCCATAGAAACTATTAAAATTAATAACAAACAAAAAAAAAAAAGAAAAAAAAAAAACAAAATTCATTATATCCTTTATTCAATTTATTACAAATTTCATAACATAATAAACAAACAAAAAAAATATATATGTACGTTTTATATGAACTCCAAATTTTATAAAAGCTATCACATACATATGCATAAGCACCTATAAATTTGAAGAATTCAATTTCCGTGCGGATGTATTGTCAAGTCTATATTATACACACATACATGACATATGGTATATTGTACGTGTTTGTATTGTCATTTATTTGTATGTGATAATTTTATCATTGTTATCGAATATGATGATGTTGATGAAACCCACTCAATATTTTAACTTTTTGTGTTAATAAATATTAAATACAATTTAAATTTGCTTTATTTTTTTTGCTTTTTCTTGTAAACTCTTTAATAAGCCACATGGTTTAATTTTTTTTTTCAATTTGTATTACACTCTTAAGTTTCCACATCAATAATTTTGGGTAAACCAAAAATCATAAAGAATTTGTGATTTAATTTTACACAGAAAACAAGCAGAAATTAGAATCTATATGGAAAGCATGCTTACGCATTTTATTAAAAGGGTGGCATTTATTTTAAAGAACTTTAAATGTATTTCTGAAAATTTTTTATTCAAATTGTTGATCATCATCTTTATGCCATAAATCAACATAAGTTAGTTCTTATACAATATTTTCAAGTATTTGTGACTTAAATAAGAAGTCTTTACAATTTTCATTATAAGGCTCTTAGAAAGCTGTCGAAAATCGTAGCTGATCAGAAAATTTATTACATCGTCTGGTATCTAATAACTTATTTTACACACAAAGAAAATTTTGATAAATTTCCAACTGGAATTCAGTTACTAAAACGAAAATAGTTTGCTTCAACAATATGTTAGTTTTTACAACATGAATCAGTCAACACAACTAAATTTTAGTTGCATCACCCAAAATATTCATAAATCATAATTGAAAAGTTTTGCTTATACCGAATTTATTGGCTGTAGCAATCAAAATACAGTTTTCTATTCGGTTGGCAATTTATTCTAAACAGTTGCAGAAATTATAATATTGCTGTTCATTAAGAAAAATTTTCATTTGATCTTAAGCCGACGAAAAGCTTTTTGCATAGAATTTATACAGATCTGCATTAAACATCAGTATTTTTTCCGAATTAAAAACCAAATCATTTTAAATTTTGGAATTATTTTATTTTAAAATGTTAAAGTTATAATTATTACCCTTGTTTTTTGAATAAACAACAAACAACCGATACTTAGACAGTCTTATATTATATTTTAGGGTTTCTTTACAAAATCCAGCTAAAATCTATTTACATGCTAAAAACTTGTTTTGGTAAAATTTTCAACAAAAAATAAGGCTCAACTAATCAGTAGGCTTTACATTGTTCAACGAACTTAAACGAATATTGATGGGAATTTATTAAACAAAAATCTTACTTAAAATATTTACATTTTTTCATTTTTGGGTATTTCTTCTAGAACATTTTTTCCGCAATCGTAGGTTGGCCGACAATTATTGGGAGTGAAGATGGAAAATTTCAATAACAATAAATTTTAACTGAAAAATCTTAATTTAAATACGACTTTTCCTATTTAAAATAAAAAGTCTCAATATCAAATGGAATTTTTCAAAATCAACACGAAAATCTCAATTACATTTTAAATTTTCTTAGTTTGTTAAACAAAAAATCTAAATTTTAATTTAGAATTTTCTCAATTCAAAATAAAAAATCCCCATTTAACTTGGAAGGTTTTTTTCATTTAAATTTTTAGCCTAATTTAAAGCATTCAAATTTTCGTAATTTTATTTGAAAAATCCAAATTTAACTTGTAATATTCGTAATTTAATTGAAAATGGTTTAGAATAAATAATTATTTTTTTTTTATTGAATTTTATTGCATGCAAAGAAAAAATATGGTTGAGGGAATCATATTCGAAGAGAATCATAAATTTTTCGATTTATGATTGCGACAACCATGTTACTATGGCTGTGACAGCCTTATCTCTCTTATCTGCTTCTGTATCATAATATGGCAATTATATTGCCATATTTTGATTCCAAATACATCCCAATATTATCATATTATGGTTTTGGAATTTTTATAAATTATCATAATATGAGCATTACAGTATTCTTGCAGCATTCTGTTGAAACTGGATTCAAAAGTTATGCGTGTTTTTTAATAGTATATTTATTTGATAATTCAAACATTTAAATATGCCTTAGCTTAAAATACTTTAAGTAATCAAATTGTCTTTGCGTTGAAGAATAAGCTTTGTGAAAAATTGTGCCAGGTAGCTATACAAGCTCTATATGTGATTATAGAATAAAGCACGCATACAAATATTGTTAAGAATACAATTTCACAATACATTTATAATGATCAAATCATGTTTGCAGTAATCATAACAATTACACATTATAGTCCTAGTTATCATATTGTGATCATGAACACGAATTTCGTCATCACTTATTACCATCTTATGATTATTGCAAACATATTATGATTATTTCGTACTACATACTTAAAAGCATGTGCATTTTGTTTAAATTTTGTTTTCACATTTTTTTTCTTTAACAATATTTTTTTGCATAATTACAAACAATTAAAAAATAAAGCACTTTTTATCACAATACAACTTTATTTAAGAGGTAAACCATAACTTTATTTAAGAGGGTGCGCGACAATTAAACTTTTGCCTAGACTTCCAGGACAGAACGAGTAGCGTTCTTCGACAAAACAAATCACCATTTCAATTACCACCACTATGTTGTTTGTCCATTTTTAATGTCTTTTTGTTTAATTTTGTTTAATTTGTTGGGGCTGACTGTTGCTTACAACTTCTTTACACAAAATCTCAAATAAGAATGAAACTAAAAGAGCGAAGACACTCATAAAAAACTGGCTGATCATCTTATAGTTGGCGCAACTCTAATACGGCTGTAGTTATATAGAGAAATATGATAATAAATACTATAGTATGATTGTAGACAATACAATAATATGATAACAGAAAAAAGAGAAATTTTTACCAGAACATGATAAAAGCAACCATATTATTGGTGAAATAAGATTGATACAATAATAGTTTATTTGAAACAATCATTTATTGTTGTAGAAAACATAGTTTTGTGGCCGCAATCATATTGCAATTTTTTTTTCTCTGCGTATGTGATGAATATAATGAAACCAATAAACATGAGCAATTTTTTATTCGCTTAATGTCACTTTTATGAGTTAAAAGTGAGAAACTTTCAATGACAGACCTTACGTAAAATAAGGAGTCAATTGGTATATGACCTATCACGAGACTTGTAGAAGCATTTGCCGTCAGTTAAACGGAATCAATTATACTGAAAAAACTCGTCCTGTTACTGGTGCGAATAGATCATTCCACTGACAGCTTTATATAATTTTCGAAATATCTTTAAAAAAAACATTTTAAATTAATATCAATATTTTGTGAATTGTTTGAGTTTTTAATTTTTTTATCCCTTAATTGATCAATACATAATAATAAGCAAAACTGATCTTTTTTGGAACCAAGTTTTTTTGAAAAATTTGTTCTAAAGGCCTCCATTTAGCATCTTTACTTACCACATTACTAAATTCTGATAAGTCGTCGCCAATCATTTTCTTTTTCTGAGCTTAGGACATGTTTTTTTATTTGTTATACGGCATGCAGACTATATTGGAAAACACGTGTTTTACCAAAACGAGTGGAAAAGAATAAACAACCATTGGAATATAATAAAGAACTTTAATACCTGTTTTGGCAAAACACGTATTTTTCTGTCTAGTGTGCATGTGGTTTTACTCTCAACATTTCTCAACCATACCTCGTATTCATTCTGTAACTCATCAAAACATCAAATATATGATGAAAGTGTTTCTTAAGAAATATGTTTGTAGGTAAATAAACATCAACCATCACTTGAATAGTTGGCGAGAGAAGAATAACTAAATTGGGTTGTGCATTAGGCTGCTTCTTATTTTTTAAATGTCGAATATTTGACAGGACAATCCTGTTTTAGATAAAGATTCATTAAAAAGGAGTATCTATTTTTTTTCAAAACAAATATTTTAATTTTAAATTTTTAAAAATTAAAACCAAAAGTTTATTTTTCAATGTTTTTTCATAAAGTATAATTTCATTCTTTGTTAAATATTGCACGGATTTTGTTTAATTTATTAATTAAAAATGACTTCAGCGGCTAATTTAATGCTGACTTTATATACTGAAAGGTCCTTCTTTACAAGTTTCATTTCGTGTCACCGAAAATTATAATTTAGGCAAATCCTATACCCCTTCCATATTGGTCTCCTAAAGATTTTCGTTGATGCAAAATGAAACATGTAAGGACTTGTCAGTAGAAAAAGTCTGCATTAAATTAGTGGATAACAACATTTTTAAATAATAAATAAACATTGTACGGTTTTATATTGACAAAAACAAATGATCTTAAACTTGAATAATCTTGCTCATATCATAATTTTTTTTTGAAACTTTCGGAAAAAAGTTTACGGGTCGCTACCCGATTTGCAAAAAGAATATATTTTCATAAAAATGGTTTATTTTTGGGGTAAAGCGTTGTGACCGTCTTAAAATGGCAATCGTAATGTATTTTATTATAATTTATTAGAGAAGATTTTTTATTTTTTAAAAATTCCAAAATAAATAAAAATTAATTTGTTTTTTTGTATTAGATTTAACCCCAAATACTCAAGAAAAAATATATAGTTTGTTTAAGAATAAGAAATATAACCACACCATAAAAATTTCTAAAATTTCGTTTATTTGCAAAACTCCAATAAAAAAATACAGATTGCAAACATTGAAATAATGTTTGGGGGCTTCTCTTTAAAAACATCATGAGCATTTAAAAACAAATAATACTGAAGGAATGCCTAAATTTACATAGCGGACTGATTTATCTTTGGCGGATTTAAAAGAAAGTCAGTATTTTAGCTAAAAGAATATTTTAGAAACCCGGTAAAAATAGTTATATCTAGTCATATATAATATGATTAAGTCATATATGACTTTGAAAAAAGTCACACTACGGCTAATATCATTATATACAAATACATCTGATCTTTTTTATTAACGGAATTTTTTATATGGTACCTGATATTATTATCCATATGTCACCAAATCTTTCTTCAACTACATAAGCCGTTTAATAATAATCAAAACATATGTATGTATGATCGGTATGATTATATATGGTTCCGTGCTAAGTCTTATTAAGCTATGTGTGATGCCGTACTGAAAATATGTCCCTTATAGCATTATATATAATCCTTTATATGTTTTGGTAAAGATCAATATCAATATTAGGTAAAGACTTTATTACATATGGCTTCACATATAACCATATTAATTTTATAATGAAACCATTCGCAAGAGATTTATTTTATACAATTTCAAATAAAAAAAGTTGTACTTTTTATAACACAATGCTGCTTAATTACACGGTGCAACAGTGAAAAAAAATTTGGAAAAAGACCTAGCGTGGGTTATAGGGCTTGTTGAGTACATTACAAACTGTGTCAAAAAATTTCAGAAACACCCTCAAATTCAGAAGTTATTCTAAAAAACCGTTTTCATTGATGTTCGTCAACTTATCGACCTGTAACTCAGTCAGTTTTTTCCGATTTAAATTTTTTTAACGGGTTTCGAAAGAAAACTGATTACGCTTTTAAATTACGTGCATTTTTTGATACATTTGTAAGTTATAAGTATTGTTTTTGTTAAGAATATTTACAAAAAAAAACGAAAATTATAGACTTTTTTGATTTTAGTAGCTTTTCATTGCTTATTTTAATATGTAAGCTTATAAAAATGAATACCAACGTATAAAGAAAATTTAGTTCTTAACAAAACATGGTTTTCATTTTTCAAATCGGATGCAAATTGTAAAAGTTATTCAACTTTTCATTAAAACCTGTTTTTAACTATGCATGTTAACTTAGGTTAAGCTATTTGTACAGTTTTTAATTTACGTTTGTAAGTCAAGTGGTTTACCAAAAGAAAAGTCTGCAATCCCAAAATTTTTACTTTAAAAAAAGTTTAGTAACTTTTGCAAATATAAACCGATTTTAACAAATAATATCTCGTTTTTTTTTATATAAAAAGATAGGTTTTCATAGAAAAAAAATTAAAATAACTCTTGTTGATTTTGAAAAATTAGGAAAAAAAATAAAAAATGAGAAACTTTTGATAAACACTTACCTAATTTCTTGTAATATATATTTTATGAAAACATCTCATGAAAGCTTAATTCTTTTCCTTTCCAAAAATGTTTAAAATTTTGAAATCGGTCAAAAAATGTGTGAGTTAGAGGTATTAAAGTGCTACGACCTACCCTAAAACAGTTTTTTGAAAATAACTCAAAATTTTGAATTTTTAAAAATTATTGAAAACGGTTTTTGTTTATCCTCACCTAGGCCTACAACCCACACTAGGTCGGCTTTCAAGATCTGACAAAAAGTGTTTTTTGTAGCAGTGTGTTATATACTTTTAAGGCTTTTACAAAAATGTTGGCCTTTAAAACGTTTTTTCTAGAACTTTTAAATTTAAATACTTTTAAGCATAAATTAAAGTTACAAAAAGCATAATTTAATAAAATCAGATATATTTATATCAAATTTGATAAATCTCGGATAAAATTGTATCTAATTACATATAATTTTATATAATTATATCCCATTTTTCCGTTCAATTTATATGTGCTTATATATGGGAACTTATGAAATAGATATCATTTTATTAGACTCCATATTCAAATTGTTACCCGGGCATATATTTTTGTAGAAAGAAAAAATTTTTACATTGTTAATTATTTTGTTTGATCCCAGTTACTCAGTTCCAAAACAATTAATATTTGGCGCATCGTTAACACATGTTTTTCGTAATTCTAAAATAATATAAAGTAATAACAACTAACATAAAATATAAAGTTGAAGTCTGAATATTTTAAAGTAAAAAAAAAAAAAATTTAAAAAGAACAAAATTTTGTACTCACGAAAGAAAAAAACGGACATTTTTATAATATAATCCACTTTTTCGTCTGATTGAATCCTAATTGTACCCAAAAATTGTTCATCATCAAATTAACCTCATTTACAAAACATTTTGATAATATAATCCACTTTTTCGTCTGATTGAATTCTAATTGTAGCCAAAAATTGCTCATCATCAAAATAACCTTATTTACAAAACAGGTTTTCGATTTTTTGTTTTGACTTTTTGGGGCTTGGGTCATCGACTGTTTATGATTTTTAATACTAATGATTTATTACTTTGAAAATTTTACTTAATTAGGAACTAAACTTATTTTTACCATAAATTTTTACATTTTTTTTTTTGAGGTAAAATTTTGACCTCCGATTATGTGGGTTAACGATGTGGCAAATATTTGAAATTTAAAACAGAGTTATTTTGATTTAATCAAACATTTTACAATGTAAAATTAGTTGCTTTAAAAAAAATATTTTTAAAATATTTTTTTATGGAAAATTCTGACTTTCAATTTTAATTTTATTGATTCATAATCTATAAGCCCATTAGACCAAAACGATTTCATAGTTGTTCAAATGGCACACACAATTTGTAATTACCTTAAATTATAAGTACTTAAATTATTTTCTAAATAAAGAACTTATGTTAACTTAACCCTAACTATGGAATATGGAAATGTTTCCCTAATAATGTATTAAAATTTATTTTGCCTTTTGTCACAATCTTTTATAATATCCACTACCCAACATAATGATTCAACGAATTCATAAATGTGAAATTAATTTGCCCTTAAATTCCTTCACCGAGTGAGCAAAATGCCTTTCACAATACGGTATAACTGAGTTCCAGATACTACAAACTCTAACTATACATGACTTTTCATGACTAACGAATGAAACCTTGGAGAATATAATGACCTGCATCTCGACGAATTTCCAAAACAAAACCTGAACACAATGTAGTATGGTGACCCGCAATGAAGCGCTTTATAAAAAGGCGTCATTAGTCTTACTTTTACAAAATCCTTAAACGAGCATCCCAAAAAATCTATCACATGAGCAAATACATGGTGTCGCACTTTTAAGTCTATATACATATCGTATAATTCTATTAAAATATCTCTCCAGATGGAGCATATTAGATTCAGTTGCACCAGAATTTATTTCTATCGCATATAAAACAATTGGCATTAGAGTAGCATGAGCTACCAACTTTCTGGTTTGCAAAGGTAAATAACAATCAATGCTGTAAAGCTTACGTAACCCAAACTACAAGCTTTAGAAAATAAAATTTATGTGACAATCAAATCCAAGTTTTCTTGGCACAGTAATATCACCGTCATTAAATATCATTGCCTTAGATTTTGATAAGTTAAGCACTATAAAATTACCCCTACACCAACTTTCAATCTGTTGTAAACTATTGAATGACAGTCAATAAAACACCAATATTCTCCTTTTTTGCTGAGAACAATAACTGAAGATCATCCTCATATAAGTGACTACAAATGCCAGATATGCTGTCAAATATATCGTTAACGTAAGCACTAAAAAATAATGGTCCTAATATAGACCCTTGTCGGACACCTCTAAAAATATCTCTAGGCTATGAACACCTTTCCCCGAATTGTACAAACAGTTTTCTTCCAAATTCGCCTACATTAAATCGGTCTACAGGCTAAGTGGATTGAGGGATCAATTCAGTTTAACTTATTTTTTAGTTCTTATGATGTGTTTAAAGAAAAGCGCTCAACCATTTTTTACTTTTTGCAATCGTACAATTTTTTTTAATTTTTTTTAGTTTTAATTGCAGCTTTCAAAATTGATGTTGATCATTTAAAATTACAAATTTACAATTTTGCATAGTCATAACTAAAATATTACTATTATAAATAGAAACCCCTAATTGTTAATAAATGTAAGAGACAGATGCAAAAATCTTGTGTGGATCAGAGCTAGAGGGAGTACTGATCCTCACCAATTTTTTTTTTTTATCTTTTTCGTGTTTTCTATTCATAATAGTAACATTTTTCATCTAGATTTTTTTTTTGAAAATATGGAGATAAAAATGATTTTATTGATCTTAACCAACGTTAAGCAGGTTGTCCCACCGAAAATAAATGAATTTGTTTTTTTAAGAATCAGCCTATTGTACATACAAAACCCAAAATTTATACCTAAACACCAGTATACGATGTTTTTAGAAAATGTGTAGAAAATTTTGTGGTTTCATCAACCGAAAATTAATGTTTTTAAAACACATACACACACCCAAAAACCAAACCGACAGAATCAAACGTATAAAAAGTTATTTCTAAATTTGCATCTATATTTAAGGAGAAAAGGAACATTTTATATGGTATTGGTTAAAAGAAAAAAAAAAAATCAAATGAAAGATGGTTAGGTATACAAGCACACATATTTCGAAATTGAATTTTAAAATTAACCTATTTTAGCTCAAACTAAGATTTACATTAGAAATCACGTAAATATTTTTTACGAAATAAATAAATATTATTTTGTTTCTTTACACAAATAATTTGATTTTATTTAAATTATAAAATTTAGCTAAAAACGCTGTATAAAGGTTTGATTTATAAAATTTATGAAAACTGTCATTGCTCCAATGAATACTTGCAGATAAAATGTTCATAAAATTGCATGAAAAAGTAAATCCTATACATAATAATCATTTATGCACTGATAAAAATACATGCATAAAAATACCAATAAATGTCAAAATAACAAATACTTTAGTGGGCGTTGTGGTGTAATGGTTAGCGCGTTGGACTGTTACACAGATGGTCCCGGGTTCGATTCCCGGTAACGACAACATCAATTTAGAAAAATAATATGTATCAGTTTTCTATCACTTATATGTATCGCTGCGCCCACCTTCGGTGTTCCCATAGCACTTAACCCCACCGATGTAAAATAATGAATCAGGGCTATGAAACAAAAACCTTCAATAAATTCGTCAACTCTACATCAGGTGGCGAGCAACAACTGTTCTAAGATTTATCATTTCGCGCAATTACAGTGTTGCCATGTTGAAGCCCTTCATCTTTCACCACCTTTTATCTCTCCACTATACCCTTTCCAAAGAAAGCAACACATTAATTAATAGGAAGAATTTCCTGAGTGTTGCTTCTCTTTCTTAAAAAAAAAAAAAACAATTTTTGTTCATTTTACGAAAGTTTTTGTTGTTTTGACATTATTTTCGTATTCTTAGCATGTATTATTATGAGTGTGGTGAACATTTTGTTAATATGACGTATAAGTGTTATGATTAACTTGAAATAATAACGCTCATACGTCACATGAGGCCTGTGTTATAATTAAGATGAATTAATAACACTCATACGCCACGTATGGAGTACAAACACTGGAATATTATTGTTTTAACAAGAAAATATGAAGCTAATTGCAACATTTGGACAAAAAAGCGGCTTTAACATTAATTTCATAACAACTTATTACTACTTAAAGTCTTTAAGCATTTTTAAAAATATAAAAGATGTATCATGTATGTATTTTTTATTTCTATAACAAATACTTCAATTTCTTTCAAATTATGCCATTCGTAATATGTTATCTTATATACTTACATAATACCTTATGGAGTTAAGAATTTCATGTTTTATTATCTAAAAGATATAATGAAAACCGATTTAATAATTTAAATATGTTAATGCATGAGTGCGTATATCAAAAAGTAAAGAAGAACAAGTTAAAATTAATTTATATG
This sequence comes from Delia radicum, assembly GCA_021234595.1. Lineage (NCBI taxonomy): Eukaryota > Metazoa > Arthropoda > Insecta > Diptera > Anthomyiidae > Delia > Delia radicum. The sequence goes on from CM037853.1 coordinate 55,346,352, forward strand.
GTTATGCTATTGACGTTGTTTGTTTTAATATATTCACAATTTTCAAAAAAGATTTTCATAATCTGATATTAACGTTTGTTGTTTAAACATAACACTACTCAACGGCCAAAACAAAGCTGGTTTTGAAAAACATCTTTTTTAATGGGCCTGTGAGTCATTCCATGTCAAACTGAACGATATTTGATATCACGATTTTTGTTTGCTTTGACATATGCAAAACGTATTATTGTTTTAAGAATATTTGACACGTATTTTTGTTAAATATTAGGCATTTTTTTTAAGGATAAACAAATTTTGTATGAGTTCTACAAACTTGTGGTTATATTATAAATTATCAGAGAAATAAATAAGTATAAGCTCTGTGGTTATTTGGTTATTTGCCACAGTAGCCAACACTGTTTCTTTTTTTTAATACTTACACTCACTTGCACTTTATCGAATAAAAGTACACGGATTTCAATAAACGTTATAAGTGTTTTATTAAGGCTTTCGAGAGAAAGTTTTACAAATTCTATTATTTTTTCGTTGGATGAAATAGTTGGCGATTGTTGCTACGACGGCGTTTGGTAGCGAACTGTGTTGGTTGCCTGGAAAGCCAACTGGATGACAAAATTCAACTGTCAGCTGTCCAGGCACCCATTCACAATAACTTGTCGATCACAGTAACAATGGCCAGTGGGTCACAACCTGCTAACATTACGGGCTATGGATCCAAATCGATCAGCTCATCGTCACACTCCATATCGTCATCGAAGCGGGCCTCAACAAAGGAGTTGTATGTGTTTCAAAACTTAAAAAAAAATGAAAAATGTTTCGATATGCCGATATTTAAATTGATGTAGTTTAAAACCTATCCAGCCAGAAATTGCCAATGGTCTAAAAAATCAAGCACTGGCAGAGCACTATTTGCCAATGATCCAACAAATAAAGTGCTGGCAAAGCACTGATTCACAACGATCTGCCAACGTTAGTAAAAAGTGCTTTGCCAGTGCTTAATTAACAAAATTTACAACAGTAACAATAATAAAAGCACTGGCACAGCTCTAGCTTAGAGCGCTCTGCCAACGTTAGTAAAAAGTGCTTTGCCAGTACTTGATTTTGTAGCATGCAACGTATAGTTTAAATTATGCGAAAAATGGTTGATCTTAATTTGGGCATGATTTTTAAGAAGGTACATGCTTTTTCACCGGCCTTATTGCTCGTCGTTTGGGGGGGGTTCAATACTTCTCTATACCCAATACCACGGTGCTACTTTATAAATATTTTTGAATTTTGCATGTACTAAATATAAGGAGAAAAGTGTAACAGAACTAGGAAAATGATTTTAATAATTGAAAAGGAAAAAAAAAAAATTGGAAAGTAGAAAATTGAAAGAAAAGGTGCCTATATTAAAGAAAGCCAAATGTAAAAGAAATCCTGCAGATACCGGTTGTTATGGCAGCTAGCAGAATCAGCCCACCCTACCATGATCATAATGATATAAAATCCAAAACGAAATATTAAATTTATGATCCCACATTTTAACCCTACAACAGCCTAATACCTCAGATAATAATCAAACAGATTTAGTTAAAATTTAGCACAAATTCATATTAATTTTATTAACAAGTGAAAAGTTCATTTTACGGTATATTTGAAATTAAAAATAATTTTAAAGATAATTATAAAATCGTATTCATTTAGACTTAAAATTATCTTCATTTAAATTAATTAAGAATTAAGCAAGGAGGAAAATATATATATATATAAAAAAAATTAATTTAATTAGTTATTAATTTTTATATTAACTAAAATTTTGAAAAAAAAAAATTATAAAAAGAAAGATGTAGGGAATAACCAAATCAAATTTCAAAGTTCAAAACAACATTTTCAAACAAAGGTTAAAATTTTAAATTTGTAATTGAATTACTGGGGCATATTTTTATTTCAAAAAAAAAAAATAGTTTGGTGGAATTAATTAATGAAAAATATGCTATTGCATGAATTTAATTGTACCTAAATTAAATTTTCATTTAAATTATTTGTTAAAAAAAAAATGCAAAATTTGACTAAATTGAATTTAACGATTTTTAAGTTAATATTTTTTTTTTTTTATAATAAAAAAAAATATTTAAATTAACATTAATTAAAAAAATATCTATTTAATTTACATATTGATTTTAAATTAAGTTTTAATTTAAGATTCATTATTTGCAAAAAAAAAAAATTGATAAATTTGAAAGACTGAAATTTAGTTGGTCAAGTTAAGCCAAAATTATTTCCAAAGATCAATAAACTCAGAAATTCAAAACTAGGTCAAATTAAATTTAAAGCAAAATGGAAAAAAAAATATAAAGAAAATAAGAGAAAAAAAAAACTTACATTTAGACTGCGCTCACTCCTAGGAAAGTACTTTCGAAGTCGATGTTGCTGGTGTCTCAAAAGCTGAGATTTAATCAAAAATGCTAAGAGAAATTTTGTTAATAAATATTTAGGAGAATTTGTTGCTCACCATGTAAAATTCTTTTGGTTAACAGTGATTTGGAACTTTTGAAACACTTGATTCTAACATATTAGATAGTTCAAAATAAAATGCATGTTAGTATTTCTATGTTAATTTAACAGAAAGCAAAATTCATGTACACTGTAAGCTTTGCTTTAACATAAAAAGTTGTAGGTGGACTACTATGTTAATTAACAGAACCGATCGAACATATGTATGTAATTATTTCTGTATTAAAGTATGTATGTAAATTTGTTTGCAATTAGCAATTATGTGTAAAAATGTGTGTTCTATATTAATAGGCGGATTATATGTGTACTCCTGAATTTTGCTTTAGTTAAAAAAACGAAAAATAATATAAAACAAACCAAATCAATATTTTAGTAGTTTTTAGCAAAGAAATATTTTAACACTAGACAACATTTTTTTTTTTTTTCAATAATTGAAATTTGAAATATTTTTTTTTTTTAAATTTAAACAAAAGGTTTAACAAAAATTCACATCAACAAACTGCTTTTAGAAACTTGATAGCTAATTATACTTTGTGTGTTGTTTTTAACTTATTTCTTTTAATTTTAGCCAATTTTAACAGTTTTTTTTTAAAATTTGTTTGTGTTGCATGTCTTTTTAATAAATTAGCTCTTATGTTGCAAAAATTTCTGTTTTTTTTTTTTTAATAGTATTTAAGCAGAGTTTTCCTCTAAGATTTTTCACCTTTTTGTTTTCCCGCAGATACACTCAAAAATTGTTGTAATTAAATTTAAATTTTTTTTTTTTAAACATTTGCGGACTTTAATGCCATAACTTTTTTGAATATGCTAATAAATTTTTTATGAGATCTTAGTAAAAAAATTAGTTTTGATTGCTTTATCAACAATATGTACAAAAATTGTCTCCAATATTTTTAAGCACTTTTTGCCTTTTTTTTTTTAAGTAGGTCTTTTTTTTCCTGTTTTCTTAAGGGTTCTTTAATTTGTTTATGGAGTTTAAAAAAAAAAAAAATCACAACACACTTCAGGACACTTTTATATTACTTTTGTTTGAGTGATTCAATTATTGTATGCACTACACTTTATTCCGGCGGTATTTTGAAGTTGATGACGTGGACTAAGCCGAACTGCACTAAAAAAACACTAACCAAACGTTTGTTCGTCGATCATCTCATAGGCAAAGAGAGAACGTAAGAAACAAAAGCTTTCGTTCGCCTATGATAGAGCCAGGATTGTTGTTGGAATAATTACTGATTGGTATATTTTATATTAAGTAAAAGGTGCCAAATCTAATACAAAAAAAAGAGATTTATAAGAATTTATATAAAAATTAATTAGCTAGTAATTTACCAGTTGAGATGGCACCAACGGGAAAAAGTTTGAAGAAAAAGTTCTGCTAAAAGTCAATACATTAAATAGGCTGTAAAAAGTGGTCCTTTTAGTAATTAAATTAAAAATTCTAATCTGGTGCCTTGATAATACCTGCAAATTTTTACAGCAAACCCCAATACGATAAAAAAGACAATGGCCAAAAGTTACCTTGCCAAGATGGTATCTTTTTCCCAGCAATATCATAGAAATTTGTTCCCTGTGATTAGCCAGCAAACTGCGTAAATATAAACAGAATCAAGGACAAATGTTCTGTTAAACAAAAAGCAATAAAAACGTTTTTGTATGAAACTAATCATATACAAAAAAAAAACTTACGTAATTTATTTAGTTGAGGAAGTTTTTATGTGTAAATTAAATTAAAAATTTACACCAATCCAAAATATTTTTGTATTTTTTCACTTTACACAAAAAAAAATTTACCACTCTTTGTGTTGTTTTTTTCCAAATTGTACTTGGAAAATAAAACTTAATTTTAGATTTATTTTTTTTTTATAAGAAACTTGTTCAGTGAAGAACCTTTTCAAAGCCTGTTTGATAATAAAATGGCTGAGGACTCTATCATTTGGCCAAACGAAAGTTCGGTTTCACCATTATGACTCGGCAAATTAGAATAGCTAACGTTTTTATTCCAATTCATGGTAAAACAAGCAAACATACGAATGTGAGACAAATGTCAACTAACAATAAATAACAAATGTTAGAAAGTAGTTGTTCACGTCTAGATGGCGTCGTATCAAAAGCGTTAGAAAGTATTACCAACTATTTATAATTTAATTGGAAAAACCAAGAAGAAAAAAAAAGAAAAAATCTATAATGAAATAACACAATCAAAATATTGTAAAATGTGGCAAGCGCCACTACAATTTCCCCCCCGCCAAAATCAGACTTTGGGGGGTGAAAATCAACACCAAAGCTGATCACGCTTGCAAAGGAGAATATGCGATAAAAAGAAAAACAATTATTGACGTATGTCCTTGGCATGGTAAGTTCCTAAAAGTGTACCCTTCAAGTCCTCAAGCTCGTAATAACTGTTGCCCAATTTTCGACGTATGCGCGCCTTAACAAAAGTAGGGGCTAACTTAGCGTTGTAACCTTGTTCAAAGTTACTTTGTTTAAAGTTCCTACGGAAAACCTCTTGGCCTTCATCATAGGACACCTCTCTGGAACGAAGATTATAGGTACGCTCGTTTCTTTCGAACTGTTTCTGGACAAGTTCTGAAGCCTTTTTAGCCATGATCTGCATGGAGTCGTTACGATCAAATTGTACTGAACGATCGTCAAGCATTTCAAGCTGACGCAAGAGAGTATATGTAGAACCGTTGGTCACCATATGTTGACCAAACGCCAAATAATACGGCGACGTGCCTATAGCTGAGTGAACCGATGATCTGAGGGCACAGCAAATGCTGCTCAGAAGCCCGTCCCAATTTTTTTGATCAGGTTTAACATACGATTTAATTGCCGACAAAACCGACCTATTCACCCGCTCTGAAGCATTTGCTTGCGGCGCGTGAACAGCCGTATAAACATGTTTAACACCCGTAACGCGAAAGAAATTGGTTAAACTGGTTCGACCGAAACTGTGACCCGTTATCAGAAACCACGACTTCTGGAACTCCAAATGCATGGAACAACTCTTCTTCCATAAATTTTACAACAGGGTCAGCAGTCATTTTTTTAACCGGTTTTTAAAAACGGATATTTAGAGAAATGATCTAAGACGATAAATATACCTATGTGACCAGAACGCGAACGTGGATATGGACCGAGAAAATCAATATATAATTTCTGAAAGAATCTTTGTGTTTCCGTTATTTTACCCATTGGAGGTCTGAGCACATGATTAGGAGGTTTAGTCATTTTACAGACTTCGCAATTGTTAATATAGTTTTTCACGTCAACAACTAAATTCGGCCAAAAATAAAACCGACGAATCTTTTCAAACCGTTTTATTTATCCCGCTATGAGACGAAAGAGGGTTGTCGTGTGCGCGTTTTAAAATTTCGGGGACCATCGCTTTTGGAATCCACAATTTCCAGGCCAAATCGTCTTGTAGTTTTTCTCCTGTAGCATGCTCTGTCCGTCGGTACAGGTAACCGTCTACAAGTCTCAAGTCCGGCATTTTGTCAATAGTTTTACCAACTCTGACTAAAAGTTCTTTATGTTCGTCAGATTGAAAATGTGTAGAATTTAAGTCTACGAAGACCCCAGAGTCACTATCAAAATCTGTCAAACTATCAATCTCTATCGCGGACAAGTCCTCAGCGTTGGCCCTAGATAAAGTATCCGGAACTATATTCAAACTGCCACGCCTATGCTGAATGTTAAATTTGTAACCTTGCAGTTTTAAAGCCCATCGAGCAAGCCTACTACTCAGATCCGTCTGAGACATGAGCCACTTCAATGACGCATGGTCAGTGATGACAGTGAACTCATGTCCTTCGACATAGGCTCTGAACTTTTTAATGCTAAGCAAAGCTGCCAAGCATTCTTGTTCGGTCACTGAATAGTTACGTTGGGCTTGGTTGAGCTTCTTGGACATAAATGCCACAGGAACCTCTTCACCCTCCGCATTCTTCTGGACCAGCACACTTCCTATACCGGTTTTACTAGCATCGCAGTGTATGAAGAACGGCTGCGAGAAATCGGGGCTATGTAAAACGGGCGCTGTGCTCAAATGGGTCTTTAAAACCTCAAAAGCTTTTTGAGCTTCATCGGTCCATACAAAATGTTTTCTTCCTTTTAACAAGTCAGTCAAAGGCGTGCTAATAGACGCGTAGTTCCTGATAAATTTCCGGTACCAACCTGTCATACCTAAAAATCTACGGATTTGTTTTACGGATCGCGGAACAGGAAAGTCGGTAATAGCGGACACTTTTTCCGGATCCGTTTGAATAACCCCATTACCCACCAAATGGCCTAAATATTTCACTTCTGGGACACAAAAATGGCTTTTCTCTACGTTAATTGTCAAACCTGAATCTTTAATTTTCTGCGCAACTATCCTTAGAACTTCAAGATGCCTTTCGAAGGTATCCGATATGATCAGAAGATCATCGAGATAAACGAACACTTCCGTTCTGAGAGCCGGTGGTATGACTTTGTCCATAAGTCGAGACATGGTCTGAGGGGCATTACAAAGCCCGAAGGGCATTACCTTGTAATGGTATAACGGTCTCCCAGGAACGGTAAATGCAGTTTTATCACGAGATCCCAAATCTAACGGAATCTGCCAAAACGCATCTTTAAGGTCTAAGGATGTTATAAATTCGGCTTTGGGAAGTCTACTCAAAATCCCATCGATTTGGGGTAAAGGGTAGGCGTCGCCAACCGTTACCGAATTTACTTTTCGACTGTCCAGGCACAGTCTGTTCTTTCCTGGTTTTCTATGCAATACTACCGGAGAATAGTACCACGCACTATTGGACTCCTCTATAACTCCAAGGGCTATCATCCGATCAAGTTCTTCGTAGATAAATTTTTCGACGGCGGGTGAAACAGGGTAATGTCTCTGTTTTATGGGTTTCGCGTCCCCTGTATCAATAACGTGACACAACACGTTAGTTCTACCCAAACCCTCCTTAGCAAACGACGGAAACATATTTACGACCTGATTTAAACGCTGTTTTTGAATCACTGATAACGGTATTTGGTTTGTCAACTCACAAATTACTGACGATTTATTAAGTGAGCTAATTCGAGTGATACCCGGTGGGGAAACAAATCGAATAATTCCCAAAAATCACAACCCAGATATAAATCTTGGTTAAACCGGGAATAATAAAAATCGTAATGGGTTTTTCAATACCCTTAAAAATTATTAACGTTTCAACGAAACCGACGATTTTCTGGCTATTTCCGTCAGCTACTTTAACAGCGGAATTAATTTTACGATATCGTGAACCAGATTTCAAATAATTTTCAGCTAACTTGGCACCTATGCAACTTATAGATGCACCTGTGTCCATCAAACCTAAAATTTTCTCTCCAAAGAGGTTAACCTCAGCATACGGCCGTATGTCACAAGGTCTACACAGAATGGAACTAATAATCCGCTGTTTATAGGCCCTGACCTTTTGCCAAAATGCACGCATACGCTGAGATGAGCGGGTAGTTTTATGAGCTTCGCCAAAAATTCTATCGCGGGCCTTCTCATATTCTTTAAGACGCACGTGAAAGGGTTTAAAATATTGTAAATTTGAATTAGAAGATATAGTAGAAGAAATATTGTCATATCCGGTAGAATTAATGTCATGGCTGGTAGTTTTGTCGTCACTTCTGGTTGTATTCTTTAAATTTTGATCACATTTCCGGTTCCGTCTGCTTCTGCTGCCGGTTTGCACTCCGGTGTGCAATCGCGCTGCCGTTTTTTGAATTGCACTTACTACAATTGGGTTTGTAAGTGTCAGGAGCACCACATCCATAGCAGAAAACAATACGGTCCGATAAACAATCCTGATATCTATGCCCTGGCTTTCGACAATTCCAGCAAACAAAATTAATTGCAGAAATTTCAACCTCCCTCTAAGTCTGTTAAATCCTTAACATCCTCATCAAGAACTTGATCAATTTCAGCGACACGCCTATTTACAGGTGAGGGCCTAGATAATTGCATGCCGTGTTTTCGGCGAATATCTTGCATAAAGAATTCACGACGCCTACACAAATCACGCAAATCCTCCACAGAACCTATATGAATATTCAGAAGGTCATGCTGAATATCGGGAAGGAGATTCCTACGCAATATCTCAACCAAAGTCCTCTCACCTAGCGGTTCCATCAAGCGATCAGTCAGTGCCACTACTGACTCATAAAAATTGTCAAAGGTCTCGTTCGTTTTCTGTTTCCGGTCCCGTATCAATTCCTGTAAGTCAACGTCAGTCCTTGAGTCCTTATACTGCTTTCGCAAAGCAACGCACAATTCACGCCAAGTGATTGTAACTACGGACTGGTGGTACCGCCAAAACCAATCATTGGCTTTACCATCGAAAAGCAAAGCGGCATGATTACATAATAAATTAAAATCACCCTGTAAAGTCTGGGCAGTTAGAGCCTCTACTCTATAAATGAAATTTTCTACGGACAAACTACTCGGACCCCCATTAAACTTTATTTTCCAATTGGAGATAATTTGCAAAACTTTGTCCGGTCGGGTGTTCATACTTGACGAAGTACCAGCATGTGAAGCCGAAGTGTTCAAATTATGGTTTGGATGGCCACCAGAGTTACATTGGATCCGCTAGGATCAAGCCCCAAAAATTCCCTAAACGTCCTCTGCTCAATAACATTAAGGGTCGGCATATGGTGAGGTGGTGTACGTTGCACCTGTGAAGGTGGGGTACGTTGCACCGGTGGTTGTGGATGAGAAACAGGAGGAGCTGATGTAGAAAGTCTAGCCTGAATATTTGAATCCACAATTGTGGCAATTTGACTACCCAAAGTTGAGAGCAATTCAGCTTTTTGGGCGGAAAACATAGACGCTATCATATCCCTGAGAAAATCAATTTGTAAAGAAGTTTGTGCTGCAGGCTGCGCAATCGGTTGTACCACATGAGATTCACTTAACGGAATATCCATTGCAGCATTATCAACTGAAGCGTTTAAAGAATTATTTGACTGTTCAGTCGCTGTTAATGTTTGGGCCCTGGTACTTTTCTGAGCACCTTCGCTAACAATCCGAACGTTACAAACGGGACAGTAAGGCCTTAGTTTAATAGTTTTTGCCAAACAGTCTTTGTGAAAATTGTGTGAGCATATTGTTGTAACAAGCAAGGTTTTCGAAGTTATTGCAGATTTGCAGCCATCGCAAATCAGCTGTTTAGCACCCGAAGGCGTACCAGTAGGCTTATCAGTACTCATGATCAACAAATTTCAAAAAAAAAGTATTTAAACAAAAAATAAAAAAAAATCAACGCAAAGAGTATGAATTAAAATTAAATTTTCTTTCAGATAGACCAAAATCTTAGCAAGGGAGAAAAAAACTATTGAATAGAAGACTCTTTTCAAAACAAATCAAAAATTTCGGAAGGGTTAAAATGAATGCAGAAATGTTGCAAAATTAAAAATAAAGTAAATAAAAAAAAAGTAATGATCAAATAAGAAAAACAAGTAGAAAAAATACTATCAAGAAAATAATTAAAATAACAATAAAAATATGAAAAATTAAACCAACCATCAAATCTAGAAATAATAAAAAAATCTATTGTATTAAAATTTAGCAACGAAAAAAAAAAATCAATTGAACCAGGTATCAAGGATAAGAAAATAATGAAATAATAAAAAAAAAATAAAAAACAAAATATTGAGAGAGGAAAATTTATATAAAAAAAAATATTCGAATACATATTTTCTTTCAAATTTAATCTGTTACTCAAAAACCCAGAAAATGACTATTAACAAAATTACAGGTGAGTTCTATATGAGTTAACTCCCAAATAAAAATTTCGAATAAAATCAAAGAGTGTGTTATTAAAATACTAATTTTATTGCAAGATATTTATTTCAATAAAATTTTAAAGAATATTCTCGACGAAAAAAAAGATAAAAATGCATAAAGATCTAAACCTTATTAAATCTACTACTTTAAACAAATTAAATGAATGGGTAACCGGAAGCGGCTATATCAATAAAACTAACAAAAAAAAAACAATGTTAATGATGAAGTGTGTGTGTTCGTAGAACAAAATATTGATGAACATGAAAATGTGTGTGTTCTGTAAAAATAATATAAAAATGTTATGCTGAGATTTCTTTACTCTAGCAACATAAATGAAAAGCAATTGAACGGTGCGTATGAGTTATATTAACATACGAAAATGAAGAAAAATTATGTTTAATGCGAAAGGCTACTGTTTTCTAAATCGAGAAAACAATGCACGAAGTTATAAAAAAAAATTAAATAAGCAAACGGAAAAAAAAATTATTTTACGCAAAATGTATCTAACAACAAAAACAAAATATGTATTGTAACAATGTATCTTTGTATTGTAGATTCAAAATTGAATCTTTACTATAGTTTTGGTTTAAAGGTTCTATACACTCAAAAAAAAAAAATAATGTTGCTGAAAAGAAATTTTATATGGTGTTGTGCAAAATATATAAAAAAAATTATCATGCAAAAACAAATGGAAAAAAAGCAAATAAAAGAAATTAAAAAAAATTTAATTAAAAAAAAAAAATAATAATAAAAATGTTATTTCTTCAAAAAAAAAATTATATTCGTATTTCTCTGTTTGATTTCATTATCTGAAGGTATGGCTTGTTGTAGTAAATGAAACTTAAACAAATCACTCTAAATTATATTGGCGGAAATAATAGATTAGAAAAGCGGAAATAAAAAGAGATAGAAAAGATGCTTACGACATTGGATAAAACTATCTTTAAGTTTTATAATTCCTGTCGTAAAGAAGGGTAAGCTTATCAAACGATCTAAAACTGCGGTCAGATTTAGCTTAATAATCCAAATGCTGCATTCCAGTCAGATTTAAGAAAACTTTGTATAAGTTTACTGATGAGCGTAAGAGGGAATACTATTTTAATTGGGGTAGTAAATGAAAATTCTTTTTAAAAGATGGATCAGAAACTCAATTCCAACCAATTTTAATAGTATTCAAAAGAAAATTGTAATAAAATAAAATATTGAAATCTAAGCAAAAGAAAAAAAATTAAAAAAAATTAAAGAAAAAAAAAAATTTTTAGAAGGATCCGAACAATATTTTGAAACACAAAAGAAAATGAATCAAGGTGGAAATTTAACCAAGTTTTTCACTGTTCGGGCCCCACGTTGGGCGCCAAATTTATATTGTAGCATGCAACGTATAGTTTAAATTATGCGAAAAATGGTTGATCTTAATTTGGGCATGATTTTCGAGAAGGTACATGCTTTTTCACCGGCCTTATTGCTCGTCGTTTGGGGGGGGTTCAATACTTCTCTATACCCAATACCACGGTGCTACTTTATAAATATTTTTGAATTTTGCATGTACTAAATAGAAGGAGAAGAGCGTAACGGAACTAGGAAAATGATTTTAATAATTGAAAAGAAAAAAAATTGGAAAGGAGAAAAATTGAAAGAAAAAGTGCCTATATTAAAGAAAGCCAAATGTAAAAGAAAACCTGCAGATACCGGTTGTTATTATATCTAGCAGAATCAGCCCACCCTACCATGATCATAATGATATAAAATCCAAACGAAATATTAAATTCATGATCCCACATTTTAACCCTACAACAGCCTAATACCTCAGATAATAATCAAACAGATTTAGTTAAAATTTAGCACAAATTCATATTAATTTTATTAACAAGTGAAAAATTCATTTTACGGTATATTTGAAATTAAAAATAATTTTAAAGATAATTATAAAATCGTATTCATTCAGACTTAAAATTAATTTCATTTAAATTAATTAAGAATTAAGCGGAAAAAAAAATATAAAAAAAATCAATTTAATTAGTCATTAATTTTTATATTAACTAGAATAAAAAAAAAAAAAAATTATAAAAAGAAAGATGTAGGGAATAACCAAATCAAATTTCAAAGTTCAAAACAACATTTTGAAACAAAGGTTAAAATTTTTAACCTTGTAATTGAATTACTGGGCATATTTTTATTTCAAAAAAAAAATAGTTTGGTGGAATTAATTATGAAAAATATGCTATTGCATGAATTTAATTGTACTTAAATTAAATTTTCATTTAAATTATTTGTTAAAAAAAAAAAATGCAAAATTTGACTAAATTGAATTTAACGATTTTAAGTTAATATTTTTTTTTTTTATAATAAAAAAAAATATTTAAATTAACATTAATTAAAAAAATATCTATTTAATTTACATATTGATTTTAAATTAAGTTTTAATTTAAGATTCATTATTTGCAAAAAAAAAAATTGATAAATTTGAAAGACTGAAATTTAGTTGGTCAAGTTAAGCCAAAATTATTTCCAAAGATCAATAAACTCAGAAATTCAAAACTAGGTCAAATTAAATTTAAAGCAAAATGGAAAAAAAAATATAAAGAAAATAAGAGAAAAAAAAACTTACATTTAGACTGCGCTCACTCCTAGGAAAGTACTTTCGAAGTCGATGTTGCTGGTGTCTCAAAAGCTGAGATTTAATCAAAAATGCTAAGAGAAATTTTGTTAATAAATATTTAGGAGAATTTGTTGCTCACCATGTAAAATTCTTTTGGTTAACAGTGATTTGGAACTTTTGAAACACTTGATTCTAACATATTAGATAGTTCAAATAAAATGCATGTTAGTATTTCTATGTTAATTTAACAGAAAGCAAAATTCATGTACACTGTAAGCTTTGCTTTAACATAAAAAGTTGTAGGTGGACTACTATGTTAATTAACAGAACCTGATCGAACATATGTATGTAATTATTTCTGTATTAAAGTATGTATGTAATTTGTTTGCAATTAGCAATTATGTGTAAAAATGTGTGTTCTATATTAATAGGCGGATTATATGTGTACTCCTGAATTTTGCTTTAGTTAAAAAAAACGAAAATAATATAAAACAAACCAAATCAATATTTTAGTAGTTTTTAGCAAGAAATATTTTAACACTAGACAACATTTTTTTTTTTTTCAATAATTGAAATTTGAAATATTTTTTTTTTTAAATTTAAAACAAAAGGTTTAACAAAAATTCACATCAACAAACTGCTTTTAGAAACTTGATAGCTAATTATACTTTGTGTGTTGTTTTAACTTATTTCTTTTAATTTTAGCCAATTTTAACAGTTTTTTTTTTAAAATTGTTTGTGTTGCATGTCTTTTTAATAAATTAGCTCTTATGTTGCAAAATTTCTGTTTTTTTTTTTTTTTTAATAGTATTTAAGCAGAGTTTTTCCTCTAAGATTTTTCACCCTTTTTGTTTTCCCGCAGATACACTCAAAAATTGTTGTAATTAAATTTAAATTTTTTTTTTAAACATTTGCGGACTTTAATGCCATAACTTTTTTGAATATGCTAATAAATTTTTATGAGATCTTAGTAAAAAATTAGTTTTGATTGCTTTATCAACAATATGTACAAAAATTGTCTCCAATATTTTTAAGCACTTTTTGCCTTTTTTTTTTTAAGTAGGTCTTTTTTTTTCCTGTTTTCTTAAGGGTTCTTTAATTTGTTTATTGGAGTTTAAAAAAAAAAAAAAATCACAACACACTTCAGGACACTTTTATATTACTTTTGTTTGAGTGATTCAATTATTGTATGCACTACACTTTATTCCGGCGGTATTTTGAAGTTGATGACGTGGACTAAGCCGAACTGCACTAAAAAAACACTAACCAACGTTTGTTCGTCGATCATCTCATAGGCAAAGAGAGAACGTAAGAAACAAAAGCTTTCGTTCGCCTATGATAGAGCCAGGATTGTTGTTGGAATAATTACTGATTGGTATATTTTATATTAAGTAAAAGGTGCCAAATCTAATACAAAAAAAGAGATTTATAAGAATTTATATAAAAATTAATTAGCTAGTAATTTACCAGTTGAGATGGCACCAACGGGAAAAAGTTTGAAGAAAAAGTTCTGCTAAAAGTCAATACATTAAATAGGCTGTAAAAAGTGTCCTTTAGTAATTAAATTAAAAATTCTAATCTGGTGCCTTGATAATACCTGCAAATTTTTACAGCAAACCCCAATACGATAAAAAGACAATGGCCAAAAGTTTACCTTGCCAAGATGGTATCTTTTTCCCAGCAATATCATAGAAATTTGTTCCCTGTGATTAGCCAGCAAACTGCGTAAATATAAACAGAATCAAGGACAAATGTTCTGTTAAACAAAAGCAATAAAAAACGTTTTTGTATGAAACTAATCATATACAAAAAAAAAAACTTACGTAATTTATTTAGTTGAGGAAGTTTTTATGTGTAATTAAATTAAAAATTTACACCAATCCAAAATATTTTTGTATTTTTTCACTTTACACAAAAAAAAATTTACCACTCTTTGTGTTGTTTTTTTCCAAATTGTACTTGGAAATAAAACTTAATTTTAGATTTATTTTTTTTTTATAAGAAACTTGTTCAGTGAAGAACCTTTTCAAAGCCTGTTTGATAATAAAATGGCTGAGGACTCTATCATTTGGCCAAACGAAAGTTCGGTTTCACCATTATGACTCGGCAAATTAGAATAGCTAACGTTTTTATTCCAATTCATGGTAAACAAGCAAACATACGAATGTGAGACAAATGTCAACTAACAATAAATAACAAATGTTAGAAAGTAGTTGTTCACGTCTAGATGGCGTCGTATCAAAAGCGTTAGAAAGTATTACCAACTATTTATAATTTAATTGGAAAAACCAAGAAGAAAAAAAAAGAAAAAATCTATAATGAAATAACACAATCAAAATATTGTAAAATGTGGCAAGCGCCACTACAATTTACAAAATTT